>JANSVA010441872.1:0-17698 GCA_025504915.1 Erythroxylum reticulatum | reverse complement strand
GTGGAGTAGAAAGTTATGGTCTTTATAAGGGGGAGATGTTCAAGAGCATAGATGTATCGTCTGTGATGACATCATTTTATCTGAAAGATGCATCATCTGTAAAGATATATTGTCTGTGATGATGTCACATCGTCTATGATGACGTCATATCATCTATAGAGTCGTATCGTCTATGATGACGTCATATCATCTATAGAGTTGCATCGTCTTAAGTTGACCATCTGTATTATCTTAGGTTGACTTTTACTTCGTCTTAAGTTGACCATCTGAATCGTCTGCTTTTCCATTCGTTTGCTCTTTGCATTCATCTGCTTTTTCAAATCGTTTGCTTTCCATTCGTCTGCTTTTGCATTTGTCTGCTCTTTGTATTCGCCTGCTTTTTTGAATCGTCTGCTTTCCATTTGTCTGTCCTTTTCGCTTCATCTACTTATTGCTTTGTCTGCTTTTCGCTTCGTCTAATTTTTGGTTTCGTCTTCTTTCTACTTATGTGACCGAAACTTCTTCTTCTGTATGTTGTCCGTCTGATGCTATCTCTGCTTCATATTTGACGCTTAAAGCAATAAAATTTGTCTCCAATGCCTTCATGAAAGATTTAGATATTAAAGTCCTCTTTGAAACTGTCTTAAGATGATCTCAATCTGATATCTCTAGACAGAGTTATGCCAATTGTAAAATAGCTTCTGTCACTATTCATTTTGTATCGTCTGGTCCAAATTTGACTCTCTAAACGATAGAACTTGCCTTCAAGGTCTGCATGAAAGTTATAGACCTATAAGTCCTCTTTCAAACCATCTAACAAGGATCTTGATCCGATACTTATAGCAAAAGTTATGCCGGTTACCCAAAAAAAAGGTTCAATATGATTGAGAACAAAACCAAATTGAATGATTTTTGGTGTCAATGGAGACATAAGACATAGGGAAAAATGTTTTAGAAGAAAATGTTGCAAAATGAATTCATTATTGGGGTTAAAAAGAACATGTAAAGTTGACCCAAAATGATATGTTACGGGAAAAATCTAAAAGTGAATAAGGGGTTATAATTTTTGATTACAGTGGTTTTATTAAGTCATAAACTTAAGTGTAAATTATAGTTAAGTGAGTTTTAATAAAGGGAAGTGGATAATTGGATAAGAAATGGACAGATGTCCTAGTTAAAGTTAAGATTTTTATTGCCTTAAAAGGCTAGCTGCTGTGCTTGTCCTTATCATTCTTGAAACTTCTTTCTTTAGAGTTCCTCCAACCTAGAGCTTTTTATCAAATATTCACCGAAGTTAAACCTTGCTTTTCTCTATTTGTCACCACTTCCACTATGATATTTCTTTCTTCTATTCCAAGAAAACCCGAACCTCTGTATCAACCTTCAAGATGAGGTATATGAGATGTATGAACGTTAGGGCTTTGTGATGATTGAAGATTTTGGAGATTCAAACAAGTCAAGTGTCCGCGTTCAGGCGTTTCTAAAATTTGGAAGCAAATGCTATATTGGAGCATACTATGAGTTAACCTAGATGATTTCCTAGGATTGATTTATTTAAACTTCCAATATTATTGAACTATTTGTGATTTTTTTCTTAATTTCGTACTTAAAGTCCGAGGAGTTTAATAGTTGGGCATGTATTAGAAGTGTTCTGATTTGATGTGAAATCCTATATGATATGTGAATTCTCAACGAAAGTTGAATGTCGGACTTAGGTCCGATGATTATGAGCTTTGTTTGAGTATCATATGTGATTGTGATATATGACATGCATGTATTTGATGCATTTCATAAAATGCATGTTCAGATAAAGGCGTTGTGACTTGAGTTGCCAGTATGAAGTGCTTCCACGTAGAGTTTTGCTCCGTGATTTCTGATTTTGCATATAGAGCTATGCTCCGTGATTTTATTTTGACTACGCCCTATGGGCCAGTATTTGTATAAGTAAGTGATAGGCACTCAATCACAATAATAAGAACTAATATGAGTCTCATCCATATAGTATTATAAGATTGAAATCCATTGAATGATATGCAAAGCTGAAATGAGTGATAAATTGATATGAATTATTGCTATACTTAGCTACGTGAATTGTGTGATCATATGAGATACCATGCTATGTGAATAACAGGAATATAAATATGATCTAAATGAATATATGTGACTTATGCGATATGTGTATGTGATCCGATGAAATCATCAATAATAGTTCACTTAACTGAGTTTGCAAAACTCATCAAAATTGTAACGTGGCTTTTTAGGTTTTATAAAGGTCTCTAAAAAGGCTTCGAGTAAAAGTTTTGGGTCGGGATCAGTATGCGCCTGCATATGTATTTCTTTATATTGTATTCAAAGTGTAGTCTTAAGTGTTGTATCGGAATGTAAAGACATTATGAATGTTAGTAATTTGTCTATATTTGAAATGAGCCCAAATGGCTGTTGAATACTAATGTTTGTAATAATTGTATCTGTGAATTCAAATTGTTTATAAAATAAAATAGGGCCCGATTTGATTATGAATTTTCGCATATCGTGTTTGTGGTTTCAAAAAAAGGAGTTTATACTGAGTTTTGACTGATTTAGTGTTCTAGCACGCCACCCTCGAGGGGCATGAGCTCGAATATCACCCATCGATGTAGGGTTCAGGTCTTGAGGGAGTGGGGTGTTATAGACTATTGTTGAACTTTCCAACTGATTGAATTGTTTGCTAATGTGAAAAAATATACTGATAATGATTTTCTGGTGTCTTTGTCTGTTGCATAATCTGCATATA
Source organism: Erythroxylum reticulatum (assembly GCA_025504915.1). Classification (NCBI taxonomy): domain Eukaryota; kingdom Viridiplantae; phylum Streptophyta; class Magnoliopsida; order Malpighiales; family Erythroxylaceae; genus Erythroxylum; species Erythroxylum reticulatum. Next base: position 14,946 of record JANSVA010441872.1, on the reverse strand, counting down.
CAAAACCATGCAAACATATATCATTGCATTTAGATAATTCAACTTTAGAAAAAACATAAACTGTAGTTTAAAATTCCATCCAAGTATCTAAGAACATTCTTTAACCCTTGCTAGTGCTCAAATCCTGGGTTGGCCATGAATTTGCTTAGAATGCTGATTGCATAGGCCAAGTCAGGACTTGTACATAGCATTATGTATATGATACTTCCAACTCCAACATCATAGGGATAATTCATCATAGATTTCTGTTCTTCAGTTTGAGGACTCTTACTGGCAACCATCTGTAGATGTGAGCCTATAGGAATAGTGTTGGTTTTGCTTGTTCCATGTTGAATTAAGTAAGAACCTTTCTGATGTAGTTCTTCTTAATCAACCATAGCTCCCTGTCCCTCCTATTCCTGATAATCTGCATTCCTAGGAGCTTATGTGTTTCTCCCATATAGACAACTTCTATCTATCCTAGGTCCTTATAGTAAAGGCAGTAATCATATGCACTTCTAATGAATTTCATATCAATTGCTACCTCATGAAACTTCATGTTCCATTTCCTTGGTACTTGTTTTAACCCATATAGGGATTTCTAAAGGAAGAAAACATGGTCAGGCTTATCTTTATATACAAAATGGACTAGTTGCTTTATGTAGATAGCTTCCCCAAGCTTTCCATATAGGAAGGTTGTTTTAACATCTATTTGATAGATTTCTCAATCATAGATAGTTACTAGCACTAGGATGAGTCTTATAGTCTTGAACTTCGCAACAGGTGTGAAAATCTCCTTATAGTCGACTCCCTCTTTTTGTTTATATCCCTTAGCTATAAGCCTGACCTTGTATATTTTGGGTTCTGTCTCTGTGACTCCCTCTTTAAGCTTAAACAGTTATCTATTTTTGATCAACTTTGCTTTAGGTGGCTTGGGCATTAGCACCCAAGTCATATTCTTTATTAAAGAAGATTATTCATTCTTGCTAGCCAATTTCCACTATTCAACATCCTTTCTGCTCATAGCTTCTTCATAAGTTTTTGATGCCCTACAATCAATAGATTCTGTAACAAGACAAGCATATTCCACTAAGTTAGATTCATAGTACCTCCTATTCGGTTTCCTTTGTCTTGGCTGTATATCTCTAGTGAGTTGATAATCGAGCAGAGAACCATTAGTACTATATACAACTGGCCATGAAGTTCCCCCCTCACTTTCACCTTCAATTTCTTCAGTTTCTTGTTCATAGTGGGTAGAGTCTTATACAGGCTCCTCATTATGATATTGTCTATCATCTTCTTCTGCTTCAGTTGCTGGTGGCACATAGAAAGGAACTGAAGTGTTTTATGATCCCATTTGCTCTTAAATTTCCTTTTGTAGCTCAATAGCTACAAGATTCTTGCACAACAAAGGAAATTCATGTTTCTTAAATATTACATCTATACTAATAACAGTTTAAAACCTCCTTGTTGAAGTAGTAGGATTTTGTAGCCTTTAACTCCTTCAGGATAGCCTAAGAACACTCCTTTAACTGCTCTAGGTTCCAATTTCCCTTCCTTTTGGTGTGTATAAGCAGTACAACCAAAGGTTCTAAAATGAGCCAAGCTAGGCTTCTTTCCATTCCAGATTTCCTGAGGTGTTTTGTAATCATTAGTTGATGTAGGTAATCTGTTTACTAAATAAGCAGCAGTCTTGATAGCTTCAACCCATAGTGATTGTGAAAACCCTGATGATAACAACGTACATCTAGTCTTTTCTAGGAGTGTCCTATTGAGCCTCTCAGTTACACCATTCTGCAGAGGTGTTGCTCTAACAGTCTTGTTCCTCTGAATACCTTTCTTGTTGCAGTAATCTTCAAATTATTTATTGCAGTATTCAAGACCATTATCAATCCTTAAGCACCTTAGCTTCTTCTCTATCTGATTCTCCATAAGTGTATGCCACTTAATGAAGAATTCTAGTGCTTTATCTTTCCTTTTTCATAGGATAGACCCAACATTTCTTAGATTTGTCATCTATTATGGACATAAAATATCTATTTCCTCTTGCAGTGGGCATTTCTGCTAGTCCCCAAAGATCACTGTATGTATACTCTATAATCTCTTTAGCTATCTTTGCTCCTTTCTAAAAATTGGTTCTGTGGTGCTTTCCTAGCACACAAGATTCACATAATTCCATCTTTCTTATGTCTTGTCCCTGAATTAGCCCCTGTTTAGAAAGGTGCATCAAGCTATTGTTCCTTGCGTGTCCCAATCTTAAGTGCTATAGCTTAGTTGAATCTAGCTCTCCATTTCCAGTAGTTAGGTTCACTTCAGTAGTGCCTATCACATAGTAGAGCCCTCCTCTTTCAACTCCCCTTATGATCACTCTTCCATCCTTTATAATTTCTCTAAGTCTCTCCGTAGATCTTATCTAAAAGCCTTGTTTATCAAACATACTTTCAGAGATGAGATTTCTCCTCACTCAAGGCACAAATCTAACATTGGTTAAGTTTTTTCTTTTCCCATCAAATATATTAATATAAACATTCTCAATACCTTCAATCTGTTGCTATCCAGAGTCTGCCATCTTTACTTTAGCAGTAACTGGTTCAAAAATGGTAAACCAGTCTCTTTGAGGAGTGACATGCATAGTGCAGCCAGAGTCAAAGATCCATTCTCTGCTGATATCTTCGCTCTGTTCTGCAACAGCAAGCAATTCATCACCACTAGATTCTTCATGTTTCTCCACATTCCCAGCATCTCCACTTTGTTCAGCCTTATCCCTTTTCTTCTTACTATAGTCTTTGGCAAAGTGCCCCTCCTTGTCACAGTAGTAGCACTTGTTGCCTTTAGCCTTTTTCTTCTTTTCTTAACTTTCTTTAGTCTGCCAATTTCCCTTCTAACTATTATTTTTTTAGGCTTCTTGTCTTGTTTATTATCAATGAACATGACTTACGGTTCCTTCTTAAATGGATTATTGTCAATAATTTCCTCCATTAGCGAATCCAACACCCTCTTGACAATGAGTGATTCTCTACTGGCATGCTTAATCACCTTCTTAAAAGCATTGAAATCTGGTGGTAAGGCCTATAGAATAACCACATCATAGTGATCTTTAGATATCTTTTCACTTGTAGCTTTTAAGTCTTGCACCAATCAAAGAAATAATCCAGATAGTCATCAATGGTTACAGTAGTGTTCATTTTATAATTGACTAGATTATGTAAAAGTGTCATCTTATTAGGCAAACACCTTTTAGCATGCAATTCATCAAGTTTCATTCATAGTTTCTTTGCAGTATTGCAATTATGCACTTTCCTTATCACAATAGGTGATAAATGAAGCATTAACTTGCAATGTGTAAGCTTTTGCATCTTAAGTTTCTTAACATGATCTGTTTCTACATCATACTATTCTTCAATTGCACCATAACAGTCATAGCATTCAAGTAAAGCTTGAATTTGAAGTTTCCATATTGTAAATTCTTGTTTACTAGTAAAAACATCCACTTCTTTTCCTACCATTTTGTTACGAAGTTAAAAGATGACAAGAAAAAGATTCTTAATGGTTTCTTAATTGTAAGAGCAAATTGTAAATAGGATACAAAGGTTTAAGCTTACTTGTATGATTGTTCTTACACTTTCTTGATGAACCTTGATTGTTTGAATAACTAGAGAGTTACCCAGAAAACTGAGGACTAGCTCTGATACCAATTGTGTTGGGATTTTTCCTTTTATTTATATTATCTTCTTTCTCAAGAGACTGATGAAAGATGAGTTGGCTTTTGCATGATTACAATGTTTGTAGAAAAGTAAAGAGAACAAAACAATTTTTACTTGATTCGATAGCTTAATTGCTATCTACATTGAAGGATATCACATAGGTGGTTCTATTAGTTTCAACAAAAAGAAAAAGTTACAAGAGACAGACTATTTTTCAACACTTGCAAGAGTTCCTTAAGAACTCACCAATACTCCTAAGTAAGTACTATATCAACTCTCTAACTCCTAATTTCTTCTCATGAAATTCAGTCAAATTTTTTATTACAATGAGCAAGTTGTATGTATCTTAAACTAATGTTGATTTTAGGCTTTTATAAACCATAAATAGTATTTGTACATTTCATGCCTTCACTGCCAAAGAAATATCAAGCACAAAGTAAGCTTCATGTGCCTCTCACATGTATCACTTAAAGCTCCTCTGCTCTGCATTTTGCTTTGTTCTTTGTTGTTAATCCTGTAACCAAACACCCTCAAAACTTTGGGTTCTTTATGTTGTCAGCTATTAATTAAAACTAAACACATATATCAAATGAACCCTAAATCCCCAAATATAAACCCAAACCATTTGAGATCAAATCTATGATCTGTGTTGAAAATTGATGGAGAAACGTCAATCACTTCATACATAATGACCACCCACAAACATATCTTATAAAATAGGGAGATATTTTTATTATGCAATTATATATTAGCACCAACCACTTCTATGTCTTTCCATTACAACAATTTATTAAACCAATTATAAGCTAAAACATTAAACTCAACTCGTTTAAGACATTGGATCACTTTCTGTACTACCACATTGCATCACTTTCTATACTACCACATCCTCCTCCTAACTGTGCATTATCCATTGCAATCAGTTGTTTTACATTAAGACATCTTTAGATTATATATCTCCCTTGTATATACTTTAGACAACTAATTAATTATTGTATTATACGAAATTTTGAAGTTAAATCCTAATAATTTTGGTAATTACGATTATTGGAAGAGAGAAATAATCTTTTGTTCTTTTAAGTACTTCAAGCTTTCACAATCTATTTTCACAATAAATCTCTTACTTGTTAAATATTGAGATCCTTGTCAAATTACAACCACAAAATCTAAGAGTTCCTTCTCATAAATAAATAATTGTAAGTATTTTATAGATAAGGATTTTGCTAACATAAGCAATAAAATGATCACCTATATAAGAACAACTCTCAAGCTCGTCCCATTTGCCTCAACTTCAAGGACAAATTCTTTATTGAAATTTGTTAAGGCTAAAACTGGTGAAGACATTAATGCTTCTACGATTGCTCTAAAAGCATCTTTAGCCTTCTAATTCCATCAAAAAATAGTCTTCTTTAATAAGAAGGTTTTAGTGACTTCCTTAGTTGACCATACTCTTTTATAAATCTCGTAGAATATCTAACTAGTTCTAAAAATCCTCTTATTGATTTCAAATTATGTGAAATAATTCAATTCAACATTACTCTTTTTAAAGTTTGTTAATACTCCTTTCACTGAAACAAACTGGCCAAGTTGTTCCACTTGACCTGCTTCAAAAGAATATTTCAATTTCTTCACAAACAATTACTGCTCCTTTAGAACTTGTAATAGTCGCTAAATATGACAAAGAAGTTATGTTTATGAGCTACTATAAATCAGTAAGTCAGTAAAGTATAGCAAAATAAACTTCCCTAAGTATTAGAATTCATCAAACTTTAAAATATTACAGATGCATTGATTAAACTGGAAGGCCTAATCGAGAATTCGTAATGGCCCTCATACGTTATAAAGCTTGTTTGACATACATCCTCCTTAAACATGATAAGTTGATGATATCTAACCCTTAGATCTAACTCAAAAAAGTATCTTGTACTATTTAATTCATCAATTAATGGGATAGAAAATTTATATTTCGCAATACATTAATTTAGTATCAAATGATTCACATATAACCTCCATGAGTTATCATTTTTCTTCACTAAGGCTATTAAAGAAGAAAATAGACTAATACTCTATTAGATTATTCTTTGCTCTGTCATATCTCTAACTAATTCACCAATAACCATTTTTACATCCCCACCATACTTATAAGGTCTTAGCTTTATTGCATATGTTCCCTCTTTTAACACAATAAGAATGAACATATTTACTAATAGGAGGTAAATCTACAAGCTCAATAAATACATCATCGTATTACTCTAGTTTCTCCATTGATTCACACTCCCATATCATCTATCCATTTTCTTTTACCCCCAATTGCATCTATTAGATATCATGTTTATTTTATTAATTTCATTGAATTTGAGCATCGCTCTTTAATAAAAAAACTGACAAATAACATTAAATCTTTCTAACATCTTCGCAGTTTGCTTTTTCTAAGCCGAGTTACTCCACCACTTCTTAACTTGGTCACTTTACCTTCTTATTCAAACTGCAAACTACTCTTTTATAATTGCAAACCATAATGTTTAATGAAAATAATTACTAGACTTTTAGCACCATATCACTTCTTCCAATGTCAATAACTAAAGCATTAGTGTTAATGGAATACCTATTCATTAACCAACTGAAATTTCTTCACATTTTATTACATAAGATTTTCATACCTCTATCTACCATGATTAGTATTGGATTAATCTCCCCAACTGATCTCCCTTCCTTTTTAATCATATTTTTATCAACGAAGTAATATATATCTCTTCTATCAATTAATACATGAATTATTTTTCCTTTAAAGATTCTCACTACTTTCATATGATGGAATTGAATAGTTGTGATATATGTTATAACTTTCATTATAATAGTTGTTGTTGATTCTCTCTATAGATGGCAAAAAGTTAGGTTAGGTCAGGCCTAAGAAACATTTGAACTCTGCCTAAAATTCGAATAGACTTAGCTTATAGTACTCAAGTTCGAATATAAAATATATTCTAGAGAATGTGTGCATTCTGTAACGATTCCAGAATCATTGGATTCTTAGGGGTGCCCTAAGACTATAAGGTCGATTCCTTTCCTTGAAGTACTATACTGAATTTCCTCTGAATCGTTGGTAAACCAACGAATTGTGTGGGACAGTTGAAATTTTCTTGTTTTTCCTTAATGATAAGGAGAAAAAATGGAGTCAAAAGATAATTCCATTTTGGAGTTTTATCAACAATTTACTTGTGTAGACGGGGATCCATTATTTTCTGAATCCTTATGTAAGGAATTACAAAACAAATTATTTCAACAAAAATGTGCATTAGGAAAAATTGGTCAACTAAATATGAACCAGAGACTCAATCTTGATATACCGCATAACAATACTTTTTTGTTACCACGCAACCTAAGTCAGACTAGATTTTAAGTAACCCAAAGTCCACTCAAAGCTTGAACTTGTCCAATTCCACCTGACCTAACTCAACCCTACCCAGATATTCGACACCTTACTCTCAACCTCTACCTTACAGCCCCATGCCTTCAATTTATGCACCTTTTTGACCAAAGATTTGACCAAAAATACTAATAAAGACAAATTAATGATATTTGATAAAAGTTTAGTAATATGGTATACCATAAATATAGAGAAAGTAACAAACTTTTTCACTTACAAAACCAGTTTTATGACAAAGTTTCAATGGTCATAATCGCGAAGGAAGATGAGAGATAGTTATAATGGTAGAGGGGAATGGACTACGGAGGAGGAGCATAATAAAGAGACTAGAAGAGAGGAATGGGTGTTGTAGAGGAGAAAGTAATGACTGAAGAAGACGAGGGCTAAGAAAAATTATAATTTACATACATACACTTAGGCTTCGGCATATGAAGCCTAATTTTAGAGTCGATATGAATTCTAAAAATTAAAAAAAAAATTGTCTAACCTAAATCTTAATCAACTCAAACTAAATTCATTCACTTAGGACCAAGCCAGATCTAGTCTGGGCCAATTTATCATTCATGATCCTCCCCTCTTTTATTCCTTCCACAAACTTTTCACCTTCTTCCCTCTTATATACCATATACATATGTAAGTATTTCTTTTTACATTTCTTTCCTAAAGTAAAACCTTCTTCATACCAAAAATACAAATCCTTTACCTCTTCATTTGTCAAATTCTAGGCTACTTGTTGTTTTAGTTCCTTTCATCTCTCCTTTTGATTTAAATTGATAAGATGGTTTAGGTACAAGCCCTATTGAATCATTTATGTTTGCAATGATAATTGCATACCCTGCTGTTGACTCCTCAAATTTGTTCTATACATTGCAAAATAATGTTAGAAATCTAACTCATGTTTCTTAGTTGCCTCAATCATTTGCTACAAATCCCTTAGATTGAAAAGCTTCAGTGAATATCCAATTTTTAGTTTCACCTTCAAAAAGAGATCCACTATATAGATACCTCCTAAGAGTTCTATTCGATATGAAGAACTGCTTACTCTTAAAAGTCCTAATTTTGAAGGCCTCCATCAAAAGATGAAATTTCTACTCTTACTAAACCTAATAGGCATAGTATAGCTTCTATTAACTAAAAAAATCTTTTGCTATCATCCCTGAGTTATTCTATCTTCCTCCACATTCCTTCGATTATTGTTGGAAATTTTAAAGAAAAGAACATGTATAAGATAAGATAAAGAATACGTAACACTGAAGTCATTTTATTAATAAAATTGGTTGCCTTATATAGGCAAAATACAAAAAATTAAATAGATATTTCAACCAATAAATTTGACTTATAAAATAAGATTAAAAACAAACTAAAGATATATTTAAATAGAATTTTAACAACTTTATAATTTTAAATTAATTCTCAACATTCTCCCATAATTCAATTTTTTTAAAAAAATCACGTTCATGGAACACATCCCTCCACAATTCTTTTCTTTAGAGCACTTTTGTCCAATCTTTTCAATATGGGCACTTCTCTCATCATGTATGTCCATATAGTACTTCTCTCTATAATATGTCTTGGTACACTTCTCACTAACTAGAAGAGGTTGTCTTCTTCAATCACTTGCATTGTAACTGCTTATTTTTTATTGTTAAACTTGCAATCCTTTTTTAAATGTCCAAATCATTTACATTTAAAGCATCGAGAGTTCCCTTTATGTCAACAATATTTCTCTTCATGATAAAACTTCTCATAATGAACCCATAGAGAAATGTTTCCTTTCTTCTTTGACAACGGAATCTTTGCTAGATAGGCTCCTTCCATCATCTTTTCACTTTCTTATTTTCTCAATTAATCACTCATGAGTCCCTCAAAATCTTTCAAGGCTTTGATGCCATGTTGAAAGTTTTAAAGAAAAGAACATGTACAAGATAAGATGAAGAATACGTAACACTAAAGTCATTTTATTAATAAATTTGGTTGCCTTATATAGGCAAAATACAAAAACTTGAATAGATATTTCAACCAATAAATTTGACATATAAGATAAAATTAAAAAAAATTAAAGATTTATTCAAAACGAATTTTAAACAACAACTCCCAGTAGAAATCTTGCTGAGACGTGAGGCTGAGAAAGTTCAGTAGTACGCAGCCTTATTCCTAACTATTAGAGAGACTATTTCTAAATGACTCACTCAAAAGGAATTTTAACAACTTCATAATTTTGAATTAATTCCCAACAATTATTAGTTCTATTCTAATGTAACTACAAAATCATCTATTTCAATTCTCTAATAATTTTTTATAAATTGCTTCCATTTATTGCATTTGGTTCTTCTTCTTTTTTTTGAATATCTTGTTATCTCATTCCTTGTCATATTGTCACCTTCAGTTGCTTCCACTATTGAGAAGTAGTAGCTCTAATACTGGCTTAATACACTTCAATTGAAGAACTATACATTTAGAGTTTGAATTTAAGAAACTTCTTTGAATACTGAATAAGTTAGAAAGAAAATAACAAGAAATTGATTACTAATCAAAAGTCAGTTTCAAATCCCTTCTAACTTTATATTTGATCTTATGATATTATTTGAGTCACAGATGAATAGCCCTCATCCTTTCTGACATTGTATGAACCTTCCTTCCCTTCTATTTACATTTCACAACTTAAGTAATTCCAGTTTTTGTATTATTTGAACATCATATTGTTTAATGCAAATAAAAGGTTTGAAGATTAAAATATGTCCCTTATTCCATTATGCCAACTCATTCAGTAAAAGTTATGAGTGATCTATTCATTTCAAGCATAGTCAATAAAACAATATAATGATATAAGTTTTATTCTTTGTCGACTTCTACATATTTTAAACTATTTTCAAGTATGAGCTTTGAAAAGGAATAAACGTATTTTTATTTTTCAATTTTTAATTAATAATTTTTAATAATAATATAATAACATAAATTTATTAATATCTTTAATAGAAATTTTATAGTTGAACAAATCTTAACTAAATATTTAATTGAAGGTATGTGTCCATATAAAATATCAAGTAGAATTTCATATAAAATAATTAATAAAATTGGAAGATGAAATTAAAATATCTAAAGAATTGAATGATGTTAATTTGAAGAATTGAAAACATGTTTGATCCCTTTTATAATTGTGTCACTTATAGAGTCCCAATATTTGACTGCAAAGTTGACAGTTTCCTTTTTGATTTGGTTTTCTTCCATTCGGATATCAAACGTTCAAACCCTCGACCTAAACTCAATTTTTAAGTGCAACTTCAATACTGCAGGTTTACTGAGGTTGAGTCTGGCCAACACTTAGCTGTTATTCAAGATTGGATAAACTGTTCCTCTGGATTATACGTGTTTCAAGTAAATCATGCAAGGAGTTAGAAATAACTTGCAGTGACCATAGGCTGCTTAGTCCATAAACAATCAACTATTAATAATATAGGTTCAGAGATAAAATTATAATTACTTGGACTCTTTCAGGAATTGACAAATTCAGTGAGCAGTAGTAGAGTTTCATGTCAAGCACTTACTATATATTACAACGTCATCCGGGTTTGGTACTTGGCATTGATAGTCATGGGAAGGGATTAGCGCAACATTACCAAATGGGCACTGCACATAAAAGAAACTTTCAAAGCTAGTGGCGACAATTTAACCTGACCATCCTTGTAAAAGGAGTGAGCTTTCTAGCGCTGTAACTGAGGTGTTTCTCACTCTGCAGATGAATTATAAATTTATTTTACGTGGCTCTAACCTCTAAATCTGGTTGACATTTAGAACTAGTTTGGCACAGATATTGAGAGGACACTATAACTTCAATGAGAAGTTCTTAGACCATTGGTAATGGATCTGCAAAAGTTTTGAAAACTGAGGTTTTTGGCAAATCCATGAATTTCTGAGAAAATGTCCGTACCAAACTACCCCTTGACCATCAATGTGTCTTGCATTCTTTACCATGATACCATCTACAAAGGGTAAAAAGTCAATTTGCTTTATTTTGAGGACTCCAGGAATTCTAAACACATCAGCTACTAGCCTGAGTTTGGCTACGAGATTAAATGGGTTCTGAGGGCAATTTCATTACTAATACTCATTATTAATTCCACTGCTTCTGCCATTAGAGACTCAATTTGGAAGGCTTAGTTTGCTAACACCGAGAGGTTATTAAGTTGATCATTCAGGATTGTGTGAACTTTTTCTTTTGCAGAGCATTTATTTCAAGCTACTCATACAATAACTTAGATTGGCATTGACCATGTGCCTTCTTTATTGCATTATCACTGGCGCGTAGCCGATATCATGAGAGTCTTCGAAGCAACACTTGACGCAGGCAGGAGGTATTTTCCTAATATTGCAGTCACAGCACTGGCTAGGTCTTCCCTTTCTCTTGCAGTGACTCACACAAGCTGCTCATTCCATAAACAAGAAAGCATTGTAATCAAGGACTTTTTGAGATGGGCAAAAAAGTAAACATAGAATTGGTTTCTACCCGGAAAAGGGGAACTTACGATTTATTACAATGTCATTCGAGTCTGAGCGGAGGTGGTCAGCATTACTTGTCAAGGGAAGGCGATTAGCTGCAGTTTTGCTGACATGTACAATGAACATTGCAGACAGTATCATCCAAGCTCCTGCAAGTAACTTTATCTGGGTAGCAACGTCAAAGGAGCGAGCTTTCTTGTTTTGTTGGAGCTGTTTGACAGAATAGCTTAATTCCGCACTTAAAGATACATAGAAAACAAGATGTATCTGCAATGATGTGGATAGGAAAGAGCAAATCTATAAAGAAAAGAAAGATATCTGCAGGTTTCTTACGCAATCCAAGTATATAATTGACATATGTAGTGGTTTGGTATAGAGATAGTAAAGAGGGATATCACAAAATCCAAACCCAAGGCAACATAAGGGACTCCCAGAATAAATACTTACTACAACATAAGGGACTTTGGCTATGTTAACGAATTCAAAATCGTCAATAAAATGAGCTATTGGTAACGAAACAAAAAATTGTCCTTAAAAATCTAACATTTAGCATTTATGATAATATTTTATTTTGAGACGATTACAAAGAATCGTCGCAAATTGAGCCACTTTTGTGACAACTTATATGTTTTGTCGCCAAATGTTCAACTTTTTACGACGGCTTTGTAAAATTGTCACCAATGTGATATCATTTAGTGACGATTAAGTAAATCTTCAATAGAAGTTAAGCTTAATGAATATGTTTTGCGACGATTAATGGTAATCGTCACAAAATGTCACTTTTTGCCTATATTTTGCATTTTCATCGCAAAGGTGATATCATTTAGCGACCACTAAGTAAATTGTCGGTAGAAGTTAAGCTCACTGAATGCTCTATTAATCGTCACAAAATGTGTCGATCATATGATTGCATTGAGTGACAATTAGAAAAATAATCAAGAAAAGTAATGATATTCGTCGCAAAAAAATTATTGTTAAATATTTCTTATTACATGATAATTTATTAGGGAAATTTTAATGAATTTTTGTATGTAATATTATTCTTAAAAATAATAATGTTTAAAAGATAATTTTTTTCATTTGACTTGTTTATAAATTTTTTTAAATAGCCAATGCATTCAAAATCTATAAATTTATTTAAATTTATGAAGTTATACACAAATAATTCCTTAATGAAGCCTATTATACATAGTATTGATATACCTCCGTTCATACAAAAATTTCATGAAAATATGATGAGCATCTAAAAATTGTAAAATGTTTTCAAAGTTTTAAACATATTGTTGAAAAACATATGGTAGGTACTTTAAATTTAAATTTTGAAAAGTAAATATATTTTGGACATAAAAAATAATCATATATAAAATTTCAATGTTATATAGGATCAAAATATCATAAATTTAAGTTAACTATTATATATTCTTAATCATTAATATTAATTACCAATAAAATAATAATACACATAAATAATAAAATATGGTAAGCATTATAATATAATGATATATATATATATATATATGGTAAGTAGTACAAGATGATAATTAGAAGTTTATCAATTCTTATAGACAAAATAATAGATAAAGTTCAATGCCTAATATTACATTGAAAAAGAAAAAATAATTATATTTTGTAGATTCCCAATAACGTTAGAGTTGGCAAAAAAGGTGAAGGAGTTTCTAATATCTGGATTCCCAAGAAGCCTCCTTACACACTCCAAGTGAATTAAAACAGTTAAAGATCATCCCTCAAGGTCTGGTGAATTGACACCCTCTTCTAAGAACTTCATTGCTTTAAATTTGCAGAAAATGCAATGAACGATTTCCTAAATGTAGTATGCATGACAGTATTAGATGAACTGCACATAGCAAGCATTTCAGCTAATGAACATAGAGAATAGAACAACCAAAGCTAAATCAAACGGTATTAGGAACTTAAATTCAAACACATGAATACCTGATTGATAAACTCCGTGATCGTCACGATGAACAGACATTGGTTTTGCAATTGAATAATGTTCTGAAACAACCGATTTTCTTAATCTTGCACGAACCATTGGGACATCACCACAACCTCCATTTCCTATGTTCTATTGAATATTCGAGGAAGCGTAACAAAACATATAGTATATACAATCAAATGTTCATACAATAGCTTCATAACAGAAAATTAGATACTGATAATAAAGAAAGAGAGGTAGTTTGGATGATACTAAGAACCTTGAAGAAGAAGATCGGTCATGGAAAGCAAACGGTTATTAATGTATGAAGAGAGGATTTGTTCTGCATTGATTTACTCTTCATCTTGGACAATTTAAGGTTAAGAATGTTAAGTGGATATATACTATATCTATAGGATGCATAAACATCCCTTACAGCTTCGAAATATGATTACCTCTATGTACATTAACATCTCTTGTAGAATCTTGTAATAGTAATAGTTGTGTAATTGTGATTTAGCTTTAAATTATCTTAATAACTAGGTTGTTAGTTTTGAGCTACTCCATTACGTATTTGTTTTCAAATATGTGTATGCTAAAAGATTTGGTCTTTTAATTTTAAGTTACAAACATTGTTATGTCTAGCACAAAGACACAATTGACCATACTTTTGGTTTATACTATTTGACTTTTAATTGTTATATGTAATCACAACCTTATTACACGTTGGGAAAAGGTCATTTTAATGGATACATCTGTATACTATAAATGATACAATCGTACATAAACATCTGTTGCAGAAGTAGCCTTCATTCGAGCATTTAATCAAACAGTTAGGAGGCTTTCATCAAACAAGCATGAAAGGTGGCAAAGAAAACGTCGACTCATACACTTCCATCACAGAAACGCAAGAAACCATCTTCCAAATACAAACACAAACAAAAATCCATACACCACAGGCAGAAAACAAATCTCATAATAAAATCCAAAATGAGTAAAACATAGTACAAGGGTTTGAAAATAGAAAAGAAGAATAATACCGACAAAGGTAACGATGCTTCTTTGACGATGACGGCGACAACACCAGAGATGACCACGACAGAGGGGACAACACTTATTCGATGGTGAACGAAGAGGAATGTTGATGGCTAACACAAAAACGAAGAGGAATGTTGACAGCTAACACGAAAATGAAGAGAGATTTGTTTTCATATTAATAACCTAGTAGAAAACGAGTCATTTGTTGTTAAGGTAAACAACATCGTTTCGATCAAGTCAAAAAAATATACAATTTGGTGAGGATTCAAAAACCCGTCACCAAATGATTTGCCATTACCATTTGGCTTCACATTTCGCTAACATAATTAATATACATATATATATATATAGATATAGATATAGAT
>JANSVA010441871.1:0-38654 GCA_025504915.1 Erythroxylum reticulatum | reverse complement strand
AATGTAGAGAAGAAAGAAAAAAGACAAGAAAAAGTGGAAGAAGAGAGAAAGGGGAGAAAGAAGAGAAATCCAGCTTGTTAGGGGTAATAATCTTCATCTTTTCTTCTTGTTTTATTAGAGAAGAAATTACACAAATGGGTTTATTTTGGGAATGAAGGGAGAAAGGAGAGAAAGAAGAAACCATGTTGATTTTTCTTGGATTTCTAAGCTAGGGTTTTGGTTTTTCTAACCTAGATGGACTATAGGTAGGTTAGGATTAAGCTCAATTTTAGCTTTTTTGATTGTTGAAGTTTATGAATTTTCATTAAAATGCTAGTTTGAATGGGAATTAGGTTTGTGTTTAGGAAGCCAAGAAAACCCTATCCAAGAGTAAGAGAAAAGGCACCATTGAGTTGGATTTTCAAGTGAAATTAGGTGGGTAATGTATTTATGGTTGTTGTGTAATTGGGTAAAAAATTGTTTACTTATGTGTGGGTGTGCTTAATTGCTTGAATTTGAGTTATTGTGAATGTTAGAAATGCATTACGATTGTTACCATGTTATGACGTAAATGATGTTATGCCATTTTGTATAATCAAAAGAGGATATAACTTAAAAAGCATGAAAATGTGAATATGTGATGAATTGAATAGAGTATAAATAATTGCTTGTGTTTGGGAAAGAGAGAAACCATTTTGTTAGTCACGCGTATGTTGACCTAAGCCTTTTCCCGACTGCCCGCTTATGGAATATGAGATCCCAAGAACAGATTCATTTTGTTCATGGTGTAAACTTCGTCATTTATTTGTGCATTCCGTAATTAATTTGTCAATTATGATGCATTTAAGTGTTATGTTTGATGGTGAAATGTTCATGTTATATGTTATGAGATAACTTCTTTCACTTTGAGTTTTTAAGCTAAAATGGTTAATATTGAATTGCTAGAATAAAATGAGAAATAGATGAATGTATATTGAAGTATACATACATACATACATACATACATACATATATATATATACACATACATACATATATACATATATATATATATATATATATATGCTTGATTTGTATGGCTCGTTACCGATGGCTAAAAATATATTAGCCACTGAGCTTTATAGCTCATCCCATTATTTTTCACTTCTTAGATGCAGAACGAGGTAGTTAGCGATCCTTGCAAGGCAATTGGAAACTCCAAGTTAGCCATATTTAGTAATTAAGTTAGTTCAATTACTTTTGGGTAGCTTAGTAGCATATCGAACATAAGCATCCATATGTATTTTGTATTAAGCTAATGATGTATTTTAATATGTAACTAAAGCTTGTTTAAACTCTCTTTTGTTTAGTAATGAGAATGAGAATTGGAGAAGTTCCTTTTTGTATATGTGCATATGTATCTTATGGTTTAGTTGTTAAGTGTTGTGGTTAGAAATATAAGTGTATGATTGAATTGGACTGGTAATGTGTATATGTGCAGAATTTTGTTGTGAATGTTGGGATTTCTGGGTTTCAAAACTAAAGGTTTCACCACGGCGAAGCTAAACCTTAGCTGCGGTGAACCTTTCCAAGGCTATTTATATGTGATTTTTGTAACTTTGCCACAGCGTACTTATCCTGAGAGGTTCTTGGGTTTGATCTCGGGACTTCACCACAGTGAGGCTGGACTATCACTGTGGCATGACCCTGAGACTTTGTCGCAGTGAACTTCTCCCGAAAGGCCTTTAGAAGTGTTGTCTTAGTTTCGCCGCAGCGAACCCGCCAATTATTGCCGCTGAATTTCTTACGAATTGAATGCTTTCAACTTTCCTTTCGTATGATCCTCACCTGACTACCCCGAGTGGTCACCTTGGGATTAGTCACGGGACCCGAGCCTAGCACTTAACATATCTAACAATTCTTTTTACAGCTTATAGATGAATTTCACTACCAAAGTTCATGTACCTTAACAGTAGACTCACAACATACATGATGTATGGTCTAGTTGTAATCAAATACATCAAACAACCAATTAGGCTCCTGTACCCTTCATCAACCTTTTCAATTCCATCTTCTTTATAAAATTTCTCCTTTTGATTATTAGAGTTGGTGTTGGTTTGCACTTCTCCATGTTAAATTTCTTAACGATTTCCTTAGCATATTTTTGTTGGAATATGAAAATCTCATTATGCATTTGTTGTAACTCCATGCAAAGAAAAAAAGTCATCCTCCTAAGATCTGTCATCTCAAATACATCTCTCATTTCTTCCTTAAACTTGTTAATAAGCTCTGCATTACTTCCTGTGACAAGCAAATCATCAATATGTAAAGATATAACAAGTATTTCATCATCAACTTCTTTATATACAAAGTAAATTCACCCAGGCTCTTTTCAAAGCCTAAACTTATAATATATGTGTCAATTCTACTACAATAGGCCCTTAATGCTTGCTTTAAACCATATAGGGAATTTCTTAACAAATATAATTTTCCCTCATGTCCTTGAACAATAAAGCCTTCTGGCTATTCCATAAAGATTTCCTCCTCTAAGTATCCATTCAAGAAGGGTAATTTGACATCCATCTAGTGTATGATCCATCCTTTTTCAGCAGTTAGTGCTAGCAACATTCTTATGGTATTTAACTTGGAAACTGGGGTAAAAGTCTCAGAGAAATTCACGCTGACATGAGTATATACTTTAATAAGCAACCTTGCTTTATACTTATTTACAGAACTATAGGGATTAATTTTAGTTATATAAACCCACTTGACTTCTATGGCTTTTTTTATGCAAGTCTATTCACTAGCTCCCAAGTCTGGTTCTTCTCATTCATTTTGAGCTCCTCCTTCATTGCAGTCATCCATTTTTTATTTGTCACAGCTTCTTCACACCCTATAGGCTCCATTATAGAAACATAACACCTCTAATAAAAGTCAAAGAGTGATTTGGTTCCTCTAATAAGTTCATCATCTTCATCATTATTCTTCTCCTAGAACTCAAACATTTTGTCATTCTCCGAACTCTAATGATCTGACTCAATGAATTGAACATCCCTACTGGCTATTAACTTGTTGCTTTATGGTAAGTAGATCCTGTAGGCCTTTGAAATTGAGTTGTAGCCTACAAAGATACCTGGTTCTCCTTTTTTATCAAATATGTCTCTCTTAACCTGAGGAATGTAAGAGAAACACAAGCAAATTATCTCAAATTAAGCAGCCTTGGTTTGTAGCCATATCATCCATCAAATGGAGTCCTTTTCATTAAAGCTATTATTGGCAATCTGTTGAGTAGAAAAATTGATGTGCTTGCAGCTTCGGCCCAAAACTTCTTCGACAACCCTTTATCATAAAGCAGGCATCTTATCATCTCCATAATTGTTATATTCTTCCTCTCTATAACTCCATTTTGTTTAGGAGTGTAAGGAGTAGTCAGTTGGTGCTCAATGCTTGTAGCTTCGTAAAACTTATGAAACCTATTAGAGGTGTATTAAGTTTTATTATCTAATCGAATCACCTACATTATACATCCACTTTGAGTTTCCACCCAAGCTTTAAACCTCAAGAAAATGTCAACAACCTCATATTTAAGTTTCATAAAG
Source organism: Erythroxylum reticulatum (assembly GCA_025504915.1). Classification (NCBI taxonomy): domain Eukaryota; kingdom Viridiplantae; phylum Streptophyta; class Magnoliopsida; order Malpighiales; family Erythroxylaceae; genus Erythroxylum; species Erythroxylum reticulatum. The sequence goes on along the minus strand of JANSVA010441871.1, from coordinate 35,097 downwards.
TAAATACAACACATTCTTGTGTGATCATCAATGAAGGTAATATAGTATTTACTACTCTTCAATAATGGTGTTTTCTAGGGAGCTCCCACATCTGTATGAACTAGTTGTAGCTTTTATGTAGACCTTTAAGCCTTGTTTTGTGGAAAGGGTAGCCTTGTCTGTTTCCCATACTGACAAGCAATAAATATAAGAAGCTCCTATTCCAATTTAGACAAACCTTCCACCAAATTATTCTTCTTCACAAAGAGTAGTGCAATATAATGAAAATGCCCTAATTTCCTATACCAAAGCACTACATTGCTTTCTTGTTTGTGTACTACAGCCTGCTCCTCTTCCAATAAATTTAAGGTAAAGCTTTTACCTTTCATTCGAACTTTGAATACCTCTCTTCCTTCTACATCTTTGATCATGCCAATTTTGTCTTAAAAAAAGTTATAGCCTTTCTTTAGCAACTAACTGACACTCAAAAGGTTTTGATCAATATCAAGAACATATAACACATCAGGGGTAAGTTTCAAACCTGAGAGGCCTCCAAGTTCCACTTTCCCTTTGCCTTTTACTAGAATATATGATCCATCCCTAATTTTGACTTTTGAAAAGACACTTCTATCAAGCTCTTTAAAAAGCTTATGGTCATAAGTCGTGTGGTTTATACAACCACTATCTATTAACTGACTTTCTGTAGAGTTATTGGTAATAAATCCAATACATCACTTGCTACATTTCATGGGATAAAGATATGATCTTTTATTTATCTAGTCCGTTTGTCTCCAATTTTTACTCCAATTATCTCCCAATTTTCAATGACACTGGTCACTTGTCACTTGCCAAGCCATATCTTTATCCCACGATTCTTTAATATTGAAAGACCATTAAAGTGTTTGGAATCTTGCTTTCTTCTTCTTCTTCATGACTTTCTTCATCTTCTTTAATCTTCTTCACTTCCACGACACTTACCACCTCCATCAATGTAAAACCTTATCCTCATATTTTCTTTCTTTTTCTACTCTCACCTTATTTTCTTCTTCATTTTCCACAAGAAAACCTAAACCTCCCAACCTCCATGATGACGTGAGTGGGTTATATGAGAAGTTAGGTCTTCTTACCGTTTTTAAAGAACTTAAGAGTTTTAGCAAGTAACATGTTAATTCTCATTATTAGTATGAATATGAAACGAATATTGTGATTAATTGATATTACATGATCATGAGAATGGTGGTCATTATACATGTCCATCGTGGATGAAGAATGAGAATTTTGGTGTTTTGTTTCTTTGATTGTATGATGAGTAATAATACAGAGATCATGTTTTAAATTTTAGTGTGATAGTTTAGAAGTGAAATGAACGTGATAATGGAGTACGATTTATGTGTAGAAAATATGATGAATGTGTGAATATGAAATGTTCTGTTTTGGTGTAATGATCAATCATAGAATATGAATTGTTCGGGATTGATATTAAACTAAAATGGAGGTAAGAATGAAGAGGAAATAATGAGGATATAAGCTACAAATGATAGACTAAGCAAAAAAGATGAACTAGGATGAAAAGGATGATAAAGTGTGTTGGAATATGTAGATGTAGTGTTTCCACTAAATATGCATCTGTATTTTAGTCATATCTTAATATGTATATATCTAAATGGGATGATTTTAACTTTATATTAAACTAAAGACAAATGGATATATTTTTCATAAAGGAGTCGAAATTAAATTCTTTCTATAAGAGTTTTAAATTTTTATTTGAATTTGAATACTAGGTGTTGTTGTAGTTTGAGTATAGTAGGTAGTATTTTATAGAATACTGAACCAAATTGTGTGAACTCAGTGTCGTTAGTAACTTAAGACATATAGGAACAATTGTTTAGAAGAGTATATTACTTAAATCCTTCTTTTTCCTTATCAAAATGGCCATACAAATTGATTTGAAAATATGTGTTGGAGAGTAGCTGAATGAAGCTTAAATATTGATCATTAGGTAATGCACGATTGTATATAAGCATGATCGTGACAGAGAGGAAACCTCAGAGGAGTCACATGATCGTGACAGAGAGGAAACCTCAGGGGAGTTGCACGATCATGCACAAGCGCGATCGTGATAGAAAGGAGACATCAGGTAGTGCACGATTATGCATAAGCATGATTTTGATAGAAGGGAGACGTCAGGTAATACACAATCGTGTACAAACATGATCGTAATAGAGAGGATTTAATAAGCAGTGCATGATCATGATGCCTTTTGATAGTTTTGAACACCCTTCACTATTTTGACCATAACTTCTTCTCCGGACCTCTGATTGACTTAAATTTTGAACCACAAACTCCTTACACATTATCTGTCATCTTCACCAAATTTCATGGTCATCTGGATTCATTAGGAAAGGATTGATAATGATTGATTGATGATATTATAAGAATCAAGTATTTTTAGCCATGAATCGTAGTGCTTGATTGAGTGATGAACTTGGAATAAGTTTATGTTGTTAAGGTGTAAACCTAAGTTCAAATTAAACTTATATGATTTTTCAAGTATGGTTGTTCATAAGATGTGAATTAAGAACATATACTCGGGATTGTTATTGAGCATGCATTATACATAATCCACATACATATTTGTGCATAAATGAATACTTATTTAATTGTGCAAAGTTGTGATGTGTGTAAATGTGTATTGCATGATATAGAAGAGTAAATAGAGTGACAACATCTAAACATCACCAAGAATTCGAGGCAATAGCTATCTAGAGCATCCTGTGAGTAACCTATATGGTCTCACTTGATTAATTGTTTGTTTTAAATTCTGTATTGAATTATTAATATCATTGTGTTGATTCCAGAAATTGAATGTATAAGGTGTTTGATGCATGAATAATAAATTAGAAGTGCTCCTTGCTTGTGAATTTGACGAAATAAGTGATTCTCAACGTATATGTTGAATGTTGGACCAAGGTTCGATGACAAATGTGAATAAGATTGTGATCATGGATAAGAATATGTAACATTGAGCCCATTTGGTTGATTGAATACATGTGATGCATTTTATTACATGAATCTGTGAACAAATAAAGGCTATTGTGGTTGTAATAGCCACCGAAAAAGAGGTTAAAGCTCATAAAGTAATTAAGAGCCAAAGGCTCACTATGTATAATGAGCCACGTATCCCCAACAAGTAAGGGACAATTATTAATGAACTCGATATCAACAATGGATATGGGACAGTTACAGGCACTAGGTCACAACAATAACAACTAGAAGTGAGTCTCATGAACATTGCATAAACATTTAATATGTATGTTTTGAACGATGTATTGTTGAATTGTGTTGAATGAGAAATGTGAAAATTGTAAACAAAAGAGTTTTACGATGCTACGTGATGATAAATGAAATGATGTGAATTATGTCATTGTATGAGTTGTGGCGCTATATGATTTGAGCGAACCACCGAGGATGATTAACTCACTAAGTTTGCAAAACTCATCAAAATTGCAATGTTGACATTTCAAGTTCAAGAGAGGATACTAGTGGCAGAGAGACTCTAGAGAAAGTATAGTTTTTGCACTTTTGGATCGAAGAAATGACTTAAAGGTCAATTAGCTGAGACTAAAGGATGTAGTTACAATTTTTGTATAATTTCTCATGTATGTAACATGTTCTGTATACAGAGATGTGGACTCTAATTAGTTTTTGATAATATACATATATAGATGATGTTGTTAAGCTACAATGTACATATTGTTTAAGAAATGAAATGAGAAATTTGGGTTTTTAAATAGTTTGATATTTACATCTTAAATGATGATGCCATGATTAAGTTAATGATGTGACTGCTCTAGCATATCACACTTGTGGTGTACGTACTCAGATATTCGGTAGGATGTCGGGTATGTATCCTATGAAGTGGGGTTCTACAACTTGGGTTGTTAGGTAGGGGAGGAACTTCATGTTCATCTTTAATAGCTTCCCACATATCGTTAACACCAAGAAAAGTTTCTATTCTGACAGCCCACACTTGATAATTCATTCCATCAAACACTAGAGGTGCTATTACATTGAACACAATTTCTACATCCATCCAGAAATTATTTGTAGGTTTTTGTGTTTGTAAAAGGTAGGTGTTAGTTCTCAGAAAAATGTTTTGGTTTTCCCTCACATATTCCTTAAGATGGGGCTCTGATACCAATCTGTAGGTATTTTTGACAAGAACAAAGTGCTGAAACAACAAGTATAGAAGAAGAAAATGATATTTGACATTGCAACAAAAGTCTTGCTTTATTGAGCATTAAACACATCTATTTATACAACAAATTTAAACACATAAAAGCATAAAAAATGCAGTAAATCTACTACACAATCTCCATAATAGCTACTTCCTCAAGAATAGGTCATATTCCTTCATGACTAACAATTATTTTGACTGTTTCATTTCAACATATGCAGAACATTTTTCATACTCTAGTACACTTTATCAATTCTTTTACACCTTAATAATTTTTTGAGCATCAGTAGCAACTCCTAGGACGTGTCATTCAACATCATCACTATTATTTTTAAGGACTTTTGGAATCGTCACCAAAAGTAGACTTTTAGCAACGATTTCTAAATCTTCGCCAAGTAGACACTACAACAATACTGACTTTTAACTATAACAGTTGACTTTTAGCGACGATTTCCAAATCATCACAAAAAATACAAAGCTAAAAGTCAATATTGTTAAAGTGTATAGTGCTCCAATATAAGAAGTGATGGTTATGGTTACAGTAATAAAAGGCCTTACAACCCATGTTTTGAATTTTGGGAACAAAATAAAAATGGATTCTAGCGAATTTACTTAATGAAAATGGGAAGTGGTCACCTATCTATTTTAGGAATTCCCTTTCAACTGCCAAAATAGAGTTCATCCTCGTGAAGTACCTTTCTAGCATCTCTAAACTTCAACGTCACAAGTTTCTCGATCGAATACAAAGGAGACCTCACCGTAGCATGTCTGGCTCAGCAGTTCACTGTTGTTACATATACAATCAAATAGTTTATGATCAGACCATAAAAATACATGTTCCTTTCCACTATTAAGGATAGGTGCCCCTTAGATGACAAATTCATTGTAAACATTGTTGTTGTAGTGATTATTTCTGCCTTTAAATAGTTGGGCAGTGGGTCCCATCTTATGTGGAAAAATCCATGTCTTCTCCCCTCCCATGACTTTTACTTCTCTTTTGTCTTCCACATATTAGCTTCTTATTCATCTGTGGGAGTCGATACAGTACCATCTACCATTGGATCAAGCTAAAAATTTAGGAGTATGTTCTTGAGAGAGTCCTCTACATTTTGAATGGTCACCTTTTCATTTAAAGCTCTGGATGTTCAGATCGAAGCCTTGTAACAATGACGCATTTTTGGTGATTTCTCTCCTTTTTTGTTACTAACAATGTTATCTTGTGTAGTTGCTTGTTCCTATTGTTGATGCTAAGTTTGTTTCTTTGAAAAGAGGATATTTGTACATTTTAATTTAGTTGAGTTATTTTTCAGATCGGAGGTTCCTTGGTTTTTACCCTTAATTTGAAGGGGTTTTCCACATTAAAAATTTCAATGTCATTACTTGTGTTTGATTTGTTGTTATTGTTGACAAATTGTTGCTAGTATTTACTTACTTATATTACTCAAAAAGATTTGGGAAGATTGGTATTGTGTTTACACTTCTGCAGAATTTAGCAATACCGAGTTTTTCCCAACATAATGGTATCAGAGCATTAGTTGATTTAATCCTTTTGGTCTATTTGAATTATGGAGGTTAATACTAAAAGAATGGTTTGCTTAAATGGAGTCAATTACCACAAATGGAAGGGTAAGATGAAAGATTTTTTATTTGTGAAAAAGATGCATTAACCTGTGTTTTGCTACTAATAAACCTGAGTCTATGTATGACAAAGATTAGGAATTTGAACATCAACAAGTATATGGTTTTATTAGACGAAGATAATGTTCTTAAGCACATTGTTAATGATACACATGCCTGAACTCTATGGGATAGGCTTGAGCAACTTTATGCATCGAAGACAAGGAAATAACAAATTAGTTTTACTCAATCAGAGTATGAACTTGAAATATAAGGAGGGCAGTGCTATTTCTAATTATTTGAATGATTTTCAGGGTGTTATTGTTCAACTGTGTGGAATGGGTATAGATTTTTGACCTGATTTTTGGGAAACTTTTCATGTTTCACTAACCAATTCTACTCCTAATGGTGTGGTAACCATGGAAAATGTGAAGAGTGGTGTTTTAAATGAGGAAGTGAGAAGAAGATCTTAGGGCTCTTCTACATATTCTAAAATCTGATGTTTTGATTATAGAAGAAAGGGGGAGAAACAAATTCAATGGTCAGAAAGCTAGAGAGAAAACTAGAAGCAAGTCAAGGTCTAAGACAAAAATTATGTATTTGATCATTATGGTAAGGCAAGACATATTAAGAAATATTGGTTTAAGCTGAAAAAGGAAATGATGGGAAAAGAAGGGCAGTATTGATCAGAATCACGTTGCTAGTGCTATTGATGGCGATCTGCTTGCTGCTTATGATGAAAATGTCATCAATTTGGTATGTCATGAGACTAATTGGGTTGTAGATACTGGTGCTTCTTATCATCTCATGACAAGAAAGGAATTCTTCACTTCTTATACTCCTGGAGATTTTGGGATACTGAAGATGGGAAATGGTAGCAAGATAAGTGTGATTGGCATTGGAATAGATTATTTGGAAACTAATAATAGTTCAAGGTTAGTTCTTAAAATTGTCAAACATGCACCAGGAATTCGCTTGAATTTGATGTCTGCAGGAAAACTTGATGAAGATGGTTATTGCAATGTCTTTAAAAATGGACATTGGAAACTTACAAAAGGTTCAATGGTTATAGCTCTATGTAACAAATCCTCTAACTTGTACATATTGGAAGGTTCTTTTTCCAAAGCCTGAGTAGATATGGTAGAGAGTGATACTACATCAAAATTGTAGCATACAAGACTGAGTCATATGAGTGAGAAGGGATTTAAATGTTTGGCTAAGAAAAATTGATTCAAGGGGTTAAAGAAACTAGGTTGAACAAGTGTGTTCACTGTTTGGCTGGGAAACAAAGAAGAGTTTCTTTTAAGAGTCATCCTTAAGGTATTAGACATCAGAAAACTCCTCCCAAAACTCCTCAGTTGAATGGTTTAGTAGAAAGGATGAACAAAACTTTAGCAGGAGAGTTAAATGCTTACTTATAGAAGCAAAGTTGCCAAATTCCTTTTGGGTTTAAGCACTTTGCATAGTAGCTCATGTTATCAATTCGTCACCCGCTGTAGCTTTGGATGCTGATGTTCATAATAGAGTTTGGTTTGAGAAGGATGTTTCCTATGATCACTTAAGAGTTTTTAGTTGCAAAGCATTTGTTCATGTTCCTAAAGATGAGAGGTTGAAATTGGATTTCAAGACCCAACAATGTATCTTTATTGGTTATGGTCAAGATGAGTTTTGTTATTGATTGTACAATCTAATTAAGAAGAAACTTGTCAAAAGGCATGATGTGGTATTTTTTAAAAACCAAACTATTGAGGATATTGAGAAGGAGAGAGAAGAGATTCTTAGAGCAGTGATAGCTTGGTTGATGTTGGGCCATATTCTATAAATGATACCCCAAATGTAGCTAGAAATGACCATCAAGATCATGATGTTTAAGATGATAGTGAAGATGGTGATCAAGTGTAAAATGAACAACAAAGTGTAGATGCTTTTGATGCTCCAGTTCATGATGTTGTAGTGGATCAATAACCAACACCTACAAAGGCTCCAGAGACTTCTCTTAGAAGATCTGTTAGAGTGAGGAGACCTTCATTACATTATTCTCCCAATGAGTATGTACTTATCTCTAAAGGGGGAGAGCCATAAAATTTTGAGGAAGCCATGGATAATGAGCAGAAGGAGAAGTCGTTTGAAGCAATGGAAGATGAGATGAAATCACTTCATAACATTTAATCTAGTTAAGTTACCTAAGAACATAAAAGCTTTGAAGAACTGATGGGTTTTCAGATTGAAACGTGAAGATTGTACTTCAGTTCCATGGTATAAAGTTAGATTGGTTGTCTAGGGCTGTTGTCAAAAGAAAGGAGTTGATTTTGAAGAAATCGATTCTCCAGTAATGAAGATGTCATCCATTTGAGTTGTGTTAGGTTTGGCAGCACACCTTGATTTGGAGATTGATCGGTTGGATATTAAGACTGCTTTTCTTTATGGTGATTTGGGTAAGGAGATATATATGGAGCAGCCAAAAGGTTTTAGAGTCAAAAAGAAAGAGGATTATGTTTGCAGATTAAGGAAGAGCTTATATGGTTTAAGCAAGCTCCAAGGAAATGGTACAGGAAGTTTGATTTAGTTATGAAATAGCAAGGCTTCGAAAAGACTTCCTCTGATCATTGTGTTTATATGCATAAGTTCTTTAAAGATGACTTTATCATTTTGATACTATATATTGATGATATTCTTATTGTTGGTCATAATACTTACAAGATTGCTAACTTGAAGTAGGATCTGAGTAAGTATTTTTCTATGAAAGATTGCTAAGTTGAAGTAGGATCTGAGTAAGTCTTTTTTGATGAAAGACTTAGGACCAGCAAGGCAGATTCTTGGCATAAAGATCATTCGTGACAGAAAGGCCAAGAAGTTATGGCTATTACAAGAGAACTACATTGAAAAAGTACTCCAGAGATTCAACATGGACAAGGCTAAAGCTATAAGTACACCTCTTGGAATGCATTTTAAGTTGAGTAGAAAGCAATGTCCTTCAAATGAGAAGGCAAAGGAAAATATGCAAAGAGTTCCTTATGCTTCAGCTATGGATAGTTTAATGTATGCTATAGTTTGCATTAGGCCAGATATTGCTATTGATGTTGGTATAGTTAGTAGGTTTCTTTCTAATCTGAGAATAGACCATTGGTATGCTGTAAAATGGATTATGAGATATCTCTGTGGGACATCTACTGTGAGTCTTTATTTTGGAACAGAGAAGCCTATTCTTTCAAGTTACACTGATTCTGATTTAGCAGGAGATTTTGATATAAGAAAGCCTACCATAGACTATTTGATTACCTTTGCAGGGTGAGTAGTAAGTTGACAATCCAGATTATAAAAATGTATTGCTTTATCTACCATAGAAGCAGAGCTTATAGCTGTTGTTCAAGCATGCAAAGAATTGTAATGGATAAACAGATTTGCGAGGGAACTTAGATTTATTCAAGAGAGGTATGTGTTACACTGTGACAGTCAAAGTGCGATGCAACTAGTTAAGAATTCCACATTCCATGGTAGATCAAAACATATTGATGTTAGATACCATTAGGTTAGAGATGTTTTGGATTTTAAGCTGATTGAGCTTCAAAAGCTTCGTACAGATAACAATTGTTCTGATATAATGACAAAGTCTTTGCCAAGAGGGAAGTTTTAGACATGTTGTTTGATCACCGGGATGGCGAGAACTTGCATATAGTCGGGAGGGGGAGATTTGTTAGGCTATGGGTCCCATCTTATATGGAAAAACCCATATCTTGCCCCCTCCCATGACTTTTACTTGTCTTTTTTCTTCCACATATTAGCTTCTTCTTTAATCGTGGGAGTTGACACAACAGAAGGAAAAGAAAGCAAAAGTAGTTGTAACATTTTTTGGACGACCATATTCACTTTTCTTCTTGATCCACCCTCATCTACTGTTGGATCGAGCTAAAAATTTAGGAGTATGTTCTTAAGAGAGTCCTCTACATTCTGAACAGTTACTTTTTCATTTGGAGCTCTGGATATTCATATTAGAGCCTCAGAATAATGACACGTTTTTAGTGATTTTTCTCCTTTTATGTTCCTAACAATATTATCTTGTGTAGTTACTTATTCCTCTTATTGATGTTGAGTTTGTGTCTTTGAAAAAATGATATTTGTGTACATTTTAATTTAGTGGAGCTATTTTTCAGATTGGAGGTGCCATGGTTTTTACCTTTGATTTGAAAGGGTTTTTCATATTAAAATTTTTGGTGTCATGTTTGATTTGCTGTTATTGTTGACGAATTGTTGATATTTACTTCTATTCTCAAATAGATTTGCGAAGTTTTGGTATTGTATTTATACTTCTACAAAATTTAAGAATGCCGAGTTTTTCCCAACACAAAGTAGCAGTTATATCTCCGAGCTGCTTCCCTAGAAGAATGGAATTCATTAAAATGAATGCATACAGCGAATCCAAAGAAGCAATTGTTCAACCAATTTGGAGGAAGCTGAACTATGGTTGAATTCCCCCTACTCTGATACAAGAAACACTATGGAATTCTAGTTCCAGGATAACACACGGCAAAGTATGGGAGTCCAGCCACAAATATCGAGGCAGAGGGACTGAGAGGAATGTGAATATTTCCCTGAACCACAAATATGATGTGAGCACAAGATCAGCAGGAAGCTCATATTAAGTGTATAGTTTATTAGTGCGTATAAAAATGTGAAGAGAATAAAGAGTAACCTTATGATGTTTCATTTTGTATTCAAAACGCTGACTTCTCACAACTTCATTTGCGATGACCTCATATTCATTTTCATCCAACATAAAGCATTTGCCCATATTGAAATAACATCGAAGGTTTTCTGACTCTCTGATTAGCAGTGAGATGGTAGATATCGTCTTCAATGACCCACAATTTACTGCTAGTAATCCGATTAGACTCACTGGAAGCTCTGGCAAAGACTGAAGCCTTGGGCAGTGGCTCACGGACAGAAGTTTCAATTGAGAAAGTTGTTTGATGCTTGAAGGGATTTCTACCATACAATTTCCATTTAAAAGTTCTTCTAGGGAGCACAAAAAGCTAAGATCCTCCGGAAATTTCCATAAATTACCGTACACCAGAAATAAGACTTTTCATTGATGAAAAGAGGCTTAATGGAGGCATTGACCACATCAACTTTTCTCACAGAGTTAAACTAAAACTACAAAGAGAATTCAAGCTAGCAACGCTCGATGGAACATGTGTAAGTTTTAACCCGAACATGTCCAGTGAGGCAAGCCCTTTAAGATTGGTAAAAGATGATGGTAGCTTTTCTATGCCTGTATAACTTATCACAAGTTCCATTAAATTTTCCGTGGGCTCCATGATCTCAGGGAATTCCTTTAGATTTTTACAATGAGATAGACCCAGATATTCAAGAGAGCTTAATTTGCAAATGTTATGAGGGAGAGTCTCCAGTTGCCTAGCTGACATACTCAACTGCGAGACCTTGCTAAGACGCTCGATAGATGAAGGCACTGCACTAATGGCAGTCCCGTCTAAATATAGGTACCTTATGTTGCTAGAGATTTGTGGAAACTGCTTCAGGTTTGAACAATGGGAGATGTCGATGGTTTCAGGAGTTTCTAGATCTACATGACTTGGAAGACTCCTAATGTTTTGACAATTCCAGAGGGTCATAGATGTCAACTTATTCAAGTGGCTAAGAGGTAAGGGAACTTTAACCAAACTGCTACAGCCACCAAGAACCCTTCTCCCAAGATTCATCATTTGAGATTCCATGAATTTTAACCTGCATTCATCCTGCAGTGAACCAAAGAGTTTTAGTAATAAATACTCTTATTTCCTTTCGAACGTACCTTTGCTTCCCTCCTGAGTTGTTCAATCTTGCTATTACACAATTTAAGCACCAAAAGATTCTTTCGATGGAAATTAACTGGCAATGATTTCAATTGATATACATCCCATTGAAATCTTAACTTTACTGATTATCATCCAGACTTAGTCGACATAATTAAACAAACTCTAAAACATTTTAACTGCAAATTTGAAATCTAAAACTTGGAATTTTCGCTAAACTTGCCCATGTCTAATCATCAAAAACGTTGTTATTAGTTCTATCACTCTAACTGTACCTTATTTTATGGAGTTTTGATTTGTTTAAGCTTTAGGTCTTCCAAGAATCATTCGAATACAAAAGATAAGTAAATATTTAAGATAGAATCAATAATTATATATAACACGTGGGAATTAATCTTTAATAGTATTATCAAAATTTCCTTCACTTATCTTTTACTTGTCCTCATTTAATAAATAATACCTCCAACATAGTTTCATCAGTCCATTTCTTATAAAATCAAATAGTACTTATATTTTAAAATTCAAGCTAGTCAAGATTGAAGCAATGACACACATCACAATTAAACTTCACAAGGAAATATGCACAAGGATTAACTAAGACAATCTCATTCTAAAGTATGTATGAAGTTTCATTTACTTTCTTCACAGTTATCACTCATTCTACTCATATGTTTAATGGTTCAGTGTTTCTCTCAACATCCTCTAATGCAAATATTCTACCATATGCTTGCTTTTACGCTGAATTTCCACTACTTCAAGTATACACATGCATAAGTCAAAAGAAAATTATTTCAGGTTGTAATAAAGTTACGGTCAAATGTAAGAATTAAAAGGTAAAAAATGTTAAAACCATATATAAGTATTAATAAGGCATCTAAACATATATAGGGAATAAACTTATAAATTGGAATCATGATATTCAATTTACTTGGGAATGCTTAATTAATTCATGTGAAGAAAATGGGCAGCATGTTGGATTTTCTTACTGTTGCCATTCTAGCTCTTTTTTAATAGAAAAACAAAATAATTTGAACCACAATGCGGAGCAATAGTGACAATGTAAGGTTTAAGTCCCATATTCCTCAAAAACACTCATTTAAGTTGTGCATTCCAATTGTTGAATTTGTGAAGACTTTTGCTCTAAATGCCCTATTGATATTTATGGTTGCGTTAGGTTGTTTAAATACAGAATTTGGCTTGTAATATGATTATAACATAAAGGAAAAAGGTCATAACTCAAATGCGCTAACTAGGGATATTGATTGGGTTGAAGGTTATAAAACAATGAAAGCCTTTTTCATCCTTACGAGGACATATATCGATATTGTATTAAAGTGTTTTTAAGAGAGTTCTAAAGAATATTCATATAAAAGACCACACACTTTAAATGAATCAAAGATGAATTTATGGCTCAAAATCTCACAAGAATTTAAAATCATCACAACTTCAAACAGTGCCCCATCGCTTGATCATGAAAGTAACTCTAGCTAGTTTAACCATTTGACATGTTGCTACTCTTATTCTTATAAATCCTTTAGCATACACACAATTCAATTTATTCAAAATGCATATGATAAAACCATATAATAAACTAGCTTTAATTAGCTAAAAATTATGATAAAGTAAAGCAAAATCACACAACTAGATAGTAAATAGAACAAATTAAGTAAAACATGCTTTTATGCAAAATGAAACAAAACTAAACTAAATTAAACTCTCCCACACATTTGAACCAAACATTGTCCTTAATGTTAATGCAAAGTATGAGAAGTGATAAATGAAAGGACTTCCTCTCTATCTCAGAGTTATTAGTATTTAAAAAGATATATTCCAATCTGATGAAATGTTGTTGGATTAAATAAAAAGGCATTATTGAAAAAAAGCTATCTTTTCCTTAATGAAAATGTTTTCCATTCCTTAGCCAGAAAGATATATGACTATAAAATAGGTATTAACTGGAACACAATTCATTGGGTGGTAAAGTCACAGAGACACCTCATTCTTTCATATTTTAGACATGGAATAATATGATAATGGAAAAACATGAAAGAATTGAAATCTTAGATTAAAACACTATATATTGATGACATGAAATACCGAAATAGGAATTCTTAAATAGCATGCAATCAAAGTCATTATTCACTACATCAAAAAAATTTCACAAATGAAAGATGTAAATCCGTTGAAAAATAAAAATTATGTATTTGGATTAAATGATGGTTGTTATTATTTTCTTTAATAACTGAAAGAACTGAAGCGGTGTAGTAGTTTCGCAAAAACTTCGATTTGACCGCAGTTACTTGTAACTGTATCTGTCAGTTATTAAATATAAAGTAACTGTATTAGCAATTGTTAATTTTTTAGCACAAATGAAAAAGAAAAATAAATACGAAATTAAACAGATCAACACCTAATTTTTTAGCACAAATGAAAAAGAAAAATAAATACGAAATTAAACAGATCAACACCGAAATTTGGTAACGTTGTTCGGCACTCCTCACCTACGACTGCGGGGCCCTCATCCAGCTTAATTCTTTCACTAATGATAATAGTTTTATACCATGCTTTACTGAGTCGACACTACTCAACCTTTGACATTATCTCTCATACTCATAACCCGTAAAAGAATTTCATACCTAATAGTACGATTGCCTCGTAATAAACTTAACAGAGAATTTTCTCAAACAATGTTTAATGATAACAAAATAGAATAAATAGCTCAAGTGATTAAACAATAACTAACATAAACAAAGACAACGCCTAAGATAAAAAGCAACTTCCCTAAATATGTCGCTTCATCAATGGAAGAATAGGAAGTTATCTACCAAGACCACTGCTATGAATCTTCGATATAGTCACTGAAACATCCCATGCACAACAGCCACAAAACGTCTCAAATCAACAAATGTTTCATCATCAAAATATTAACCCATTAGAGCTCTTCAATTAATAGAGTACGTCATTCAGCACACCTAAATTAATCCACAATTGAACCCAGCTGAAGTCACGCCCAAAAAGAATTCACAAAGAAGTTTACGGCTTCACACATACACCCATCAACATGTGTTTTTTTTTTAATCACTAAGGACCCATCTAACTTAACAATTCCAAAGTTGATCTCTAGATTTCCCACGATACACTTCAACCCATACAAAATGTGATCCTCACACACATCAACCCAAGATAGAGTTCTATCACCTTTAACCCATTATCTAAGAATTCAAGTCAAACAAGAAGTATTGTTTTATCACACGAAAAGCCATGGTCTAACTATCATTGACCAATCAAATCCAAGGAATATCTATCCCATTTAGTTTAGAGTTTGATCCAAACCAACATTATCTTGAAACTCCAACTATCAAAGAATGTCAAAATTAATAATAAGATACATAGCATGTATCTTAGCAATCTCACCCTTTTGGCATTACTTGTCACATAATCGAAACTCCCCCTAAAGAATATAATTAGACATATAATCCACATAAGAACAAAACTCCCCCTTAATCAAATATCGAGTTCCAAATAACTTCCAAATGACATCAAGTGCATATAACATCAAGTTCGTCAAGCTCAAGAAACATCCAAAGAAACAATTATCCCGAATAAGCAATTATCCAATCATCCAAATTTCTCCTCTTTAGGATAAAAAGATGCCAAAAAATTAAGACTAATAGTCACTAAGATACCTTAAAATCTCCCCCTGTATTAAATAGTCATTAAAAACAAATTGATGTCTCCCCTTGGGATAGAACAATGTCAAAACAAGAATGCCTTTAATGCAATCAATCTTAGTGAATAAAGAAGCATAAAAATCAGTAGTAGGTGAAGCGAAAGAACTATAAGAATTCTAAAATGACAATTTACTATTAGTCAAAACACTCGCTAAAGTATCATTTCTCACATCAATTCCATCTTCATAAGATAGATCAAATTCATAAACCCCATCCATTAAGCATAGCCTCATGTACACATCAATCAACTGAACCTTAGAAAACTCAGAAATCCTAAGCAATAACTCCTTCGAACCTTTTTTTTGTTTTTTAGTAAATAACAACAAACTATAATTAAAAACTGTAAAGCACACAGTCTCTGTGCCCCTCCAAGAAATTCAAACCTGATCATTTCCCTCGTCACAATATCTCAGTCATTAACTATCTAGTTGATTTCTTCATCTGAAGTAACTGACTTATCCTCAGCTTGAATAGTTTCTTCAAAAATAGTAACTAACTGTGAATCTGAATAATTTCTTGTTTTTCCTTTACTACGTCTTTGTGCTTATACTTGACCCCTTTTAAACTAAGGGTGCTTTGATAACATAGGTTACTGCTGGAAATTTAATGGAAAGTGTCTATATTTTTGGTTTAAATCCATTTGATATTCTTATTCCATTTTCCGTGCTTACCAACTTCAACTTTGTTTCATTAAGCTCATATACTGTAGATAAAACTGCTTCTCAAGATCTTAAATGGTGTTCTTTATGGTAGAGTTTTCCTCCTTCAACTTCTCATTTTTTTTACATGTTTGGAAATGTGCAAGTGGAATGTGATAACACCTTTAATACTTTCATTCGTGATTTCTACGTAAGATAATTTGAACTATCTAATAACAGTGGCCTGATGATTGATACCCCTTCTCTTATAGCCATAATTGTGAAACAAGGATCCTACTGACTTGATGTACTAAGTTTTGATTCTGTGACCTTCTTTATTACTAATTGAAAAAATCGAAGAGGTGTAGTAGTTTCACAAAAACTTTGATTTTACCGCATTTATTTGTAAGGTTCTGCCATAGCTACTTGAATTGTGTCTGTCGATTATTAGATATAAAGTAACTGTATCAGTAACTATTAATTTTTTAGCACAAAAAAACAAAAAAAGATACGAAATTAAACAAATCAACACCAAATTTTGGTAAAGCAATTTAGCGCTCCTCGCCTACATCTACGGGGCCCTCACTCAATTTAATCCTTTCACTAATGACGATAGTTTTATATAATGCTTTACTGAGTCGACACCACTCAGTCCTTAATACTATGCCTCATCCTCATAACCCGTGAAAGAATTTCACAACTAATAGTATGATTGCCTCATAATAACCTCAGCAGGGGATTTTCTCAAACAATTTTTAATGATAACAAAACAAAATAAACAACTTAAGTGATTAAACAATAACTAACATAAACAAAGACAACACTTGAGATAAAAAGCATATTCCCTAAATATGTCACTTCATCAATGAAAGAACGAGGAGTTATCTACCAAGACCACTACTATGAATCTTCGATATAGTCACTAAAACATCCCACGCACAGTAGTCACAAAACGTCTCAAATCAATAAACGTTTCTTCATCGAAACAATAACCCAATAGAGCTCTTCACAAAGAAGTCTTCACTTAGTAGAGTACTTCATTCAGCATACCCAAAATTAATCCACAATTAAACCTAGTTGAAGTCACGCCTAAAAAGAATTCACAAAGAAGTTTACGGCTTCATACATACACCCATCAACACGTGTTTTCTTTTTAATCACTAAGGACCCATCCAACTTAACAATTCCAAAGCTGATCTTTAGATTTCCCACAATACACTTCAGCCAACACAAAACGTGATCCTCACACACATCAACTTAAGATAGAGTTCTATCACCTTTAAGCCATATTCAAGAATCCAAGTCAAACAAGATGTATTGTTTTATCACACGAAAAGCCATGGTCCAGCTATCATTGATCAATCAAATCCAAGGAATATTCTATCTTATTTAGTTTAGAGTTTGAACCAAATCAACATTATCTTGAACGTCTAATTATCAAATAATGTCAAAATTAATAATAAGATACATAACATGTATCTTAACAATAACGAATCATTATTTAAACTAAATAAATAGTGAAGCGCACTTATAGAGAGGGGGTAAGGGGCAAAAGTGTGGAGCTACAACATGATGAGAGGAGGCCATATAACCTAAAGTAAAAAAGAAGAAATTATTATTATTATTTTATTGATTACTTTATTTTATTTTTATACGAATATATTAAAAATATATACTGTAAATCTACTAAACTAAAAATTAAATATTTGTAAAAAATGAAAATTTGAAAAATAAAATTTAATGCTTAGGGAAACTAGGTACGGTCTTAGTTTATCGTTATAGGCTCGATTTAATTTTTTTGCGATTGATTTATGTAAAAGAGACCCCCCCCCCCCAGTTATACATATATTATATTTTCATTTGCACACCTTCGTAAAAAGGTTTAAGCTTATTGCTTTTAACTTAAAAGACTTTCAAAGTTGTTAAACTTTGAATTTCAATTACATTATACAAATTATGTTAGACATAATAAAAGCTCCAATCTAATGAGATTGCAACTCGCTTAGAAATAATTGAAGTTTTGAATGATAAAGTAGAACTTTTTGTTCAACAAAGAATTCTTTCTTAGAAATGATGTTATCATAGAAAACTTTTGCTTCTTCTTATAAATTATGGAACTTCTATAAGCATGATTATGAATTTCTTATAGTTCTTACAACTATAATTTCCTATATACACCACTTTCAACCAAATTCATCGTATTGTTTAATATCTCAATATGTCTTGTGTTATATCAATAATAAGATGGCATGGCATATTAAATACCAACCAATACTAAGATAGATTGATTAGTATTTTATAAGCTATTTTTTATACCTATAATACATAATACAACCGTAAACTCTAATTTATTTTGCTTGGACTTATTGTCTTCTCTATAATTGATTTGATTTCTCAGTTTAAATCTTTAGCTAGTCCATTAGTTTACGGATGGTATGACGTAGCAATTTTGTATATAACACCATATTTCTTTAATAATGCTTTAACAAATTAGTTACAAAAATGCATCCCTTGACCACTAATTGAAGCTTTTGGAATACAATCTACTCTATATTGGATTTTAAGAAAACTACAGTAACTTTAGAATCATTAGTTCTTATGACATTTGCTTTCACCCACTTCAAAACATAGTCAATAACTAATAAACTGTGAACATACCTAAAAGAAACAAGAAATGATAATATAAAATCAGTACACCATGCATTAAAAATTTCCCATCCTCAAATTAGAATTTGGGCCATCTTATTTCACTATAAAATATTACCTAGACTTTGGCAACATTCACAAGACTTATAAAAGGAGTATACATCTCAAAATAAAGAAGGCCAAAAGAAACCATAATCTAACACTTCCCTAGCTATTTCTTTTAGATCCAAAATGTTCTCAACAAGCTTATAAATGGTACAAGGTAAGAATGGAAGAAATTTCAATTTCAGGTACACACCTTCCTATTACCTAGTCAGCACAATGTTTCCAAAGATATGGATCATGTCATATGTAGTATTTTTGCATCACTTTTAAGCCTATCTTTTGAGCTTTAGACAAACTAACGAGTATGCAATAAGTAGCCAAATAATTAGTTATGTTTGCATTCCGTAGAAGTCTTAGGCTTATAGTAAATAATGATTCATCAGGCAATTCTTCTTCTAAATTGTTTTAGCTTTATCAATTAACTAGATGGCTCAAATGGTCAACTATTATATTTTCTGCTATGCTTTTGTCTTTGATCTCCAAAAACAAAAAATTTACTCGAAAAGAATCCGCCTTATTATTCTAAATTTTGCATCTTTCTTAGTCATTAAATTCCTAAGGGCCAAATGATCATTACCTTAGTACCCAATAAAAATCACAAAACTTTTCTACAGAAAAGATAATAGCTATGAGCTCTTTCTCAATAAACAAATAATTTCTTTAGGCATTATTCAATGTCATTGATGCGTAGTATATAACATATGGTGCTTTCCTAATTCGTTGATCCAAAGTAGCTCAAATGGCATGATCACTTGCATTGCACATTATATTGATTAGAAGACTCCAATTTAGCAGCTAAATAATTGGTATAAATATTAACAATTATTTTGACTTAAATGGTATAAATATTAACAATTATTTTAATTTATCAAACACATTTTTATATTCATCATCGAACTCGAAGTCATGTCTTTTCACAACAACTTACAAAGAGGCAATGTGATGTGAGAAAAAAATTAACCAATAATTAATGTAAGCCTATACATATAAGAAAAGAAAAACTTCATAACACTAACTGGGTAAAGAAGATATTGAATAATATCAATTTTGCTTTATCTACTTCCAAACTTTTAGCTAAAGCAATATGTTATAAAAACAATACCTTGTTCCACAATTAACTGATTTTTGAAGTTTAAAATAAAGTTAGTTTCTATACATCTTTGCAATAAAAATGTCAAATTAAGCAAGCAATTTTCAAATGTATCTCTATGCACAATAAAGTCATTCATGAAAAGTTCTATGATATTGTTGACATAATCTGAAAATATACTTACCAAACATCTTTAAAAAGTAGTCAATGTATTACAAGCTCCAAATGGCATTCACCGATATGTGAAAGTTTCGAATGGGCATATGTCTTTTGCCTATCTAACATCTAATCAATAAACGAGTAAAGGAAAATGATCCTTTTAGGTTACATCACTTAATTTTTTGTAATCAATACAAACTCGCCACCCATTTTGAACTAGGATGAGAACCAATTCATTGCTTCAATTTATGACTATTATAATGCCAAACTTTTTTTGGACAACCTACGCAAAGCTTACCCACTCATTATCCAAAATCAGATAGATTACTTTAGCTTAAAGAAGCTTCAAAATATCCTTTTTCAACACCTCCATCACAGGCAGATTCAATCTATAAAAGAACTAATTCCTCTAATGTCTACAATATTCCATCCAATTATTGTTTTATGATTTTCAATACTTATACTAATTTTTCTTATTGCTAATCAATTAGTTTCTTAGAAATGATCACGGTTAGTGTCCCTTATTCTCCTAAATACACATATTTTAAATGGTTTGGGAATGGTTTTAATTCTAGCATTGGTGCCTACAAAATTGATGGCAAGATTTTCTCATTAGGTATTTGACCATCAATATAAAGAAACTTAGTTGTCAATTTCAACTACTTTAAATTATTTAGTTTTACCACATGTTCTTGAAAGTTAAGGATGAAATTTAATTCATTATTTTCTTCAAAAAGGTGTTCATGTATGGCTATTTTCAATTCGTTTTTTCCCTTCAGCTCAAAAATATCCTATTTAATGAATTAATTAAATCAATTGCATAAATAAAGTAGTGAACATGAAGGTATTTTATTACATTGTATATATCAAATTGCAAAGAGTCATTAGGATATGCATTAGATTGATTAGCTAACTATATCACTATACTAGTTTTTTTTCAAAGGTCCAAGATTTAAAATTGAGTAGATGGAATATAGCATAATGTTAATGAATGCTCCCAAATCTAAAATATGCAAGGAATATGAATCATATCTGGGTCCTTACATTTTTTAGAAAGGTTTCCTTAAACAATTGCCAAAACATTTCCTCCCATATTGATCTTTTTCACATCTCTTAACATGTTGATTCTTTTTCACCGTACATAAATCCTTTAAAAATTTAGCATAATGAGAAACCTTTTTAATAGCATCAAAAAGTATAATATTTACCTTGCATTTCTGGAAATTTCATATAACTCCAAATTTTGCTCTTATTTCCCTTATTCTCTAAAGCTTTTGGAAAAGGAAGAATAAGTTCATATTTAATTAAAGGATGATTTTTACCTGTCAACAGCTCTTAGTTGGGGGCACTAGTTACCCCCTCCTTTTCTTTCTGTGATTCCATAGGTGATTTTTCTTTTGGAAGATCCAATTCTTTTTTGCTTCTCAATACCATCGTATAAGCGTATTCTTTTGGATTTACTACTGTTTAAGATTGTAATTTACTAAAATTGTGCCTTAAAATAGTTAACTGTTGTAGCCATCTAACTCTTCAAATTTTAAACACTAGTTCTAGTCTCATGTTGAAATTAAATGGTGTTAGTAGATAATTAATGTTTTAACGTTGTCATACCCGAATTAAATGTTTGAGCTTGCTGCTGCTACCTAAGAGGATGGAGTTGTCTATACGTAAGAAATATTTAACAAAATGGGAGTTATAATGATATAAAATTTTGTGATAAAACATAAATTAAATTATGCAAGTAATAAAGAAAAGAATTTCCAATGAAACAAGTCTTGGTATATATTCGCTTCAACCTTTCCTAAGTGGAAACTGACCTGAGTTACTGTTCCTAATAAACCTAATTTAATCTAAATAATATAACTTAATAATGTTTGCCACATCCTCAAGAATGCATGCCAGAAGAAAACTAGAGAATATATCCTTAACGAGGAATGTGTTTGACGAGATTGAGTTTAAAGATAATAACATTGACGGAGGGAATAGGAGGGTGCATTAACGGATTAGTACATGCATCCCACCTAAGAATGCTTTATTGTTTATGAGGTACAGATAGGGAATTTTACGAACTAAGGTTTCTTTCACTACAAAAATATTTGGATTTACCGACGGACATAACCAACGCTAAATCCAAGTATTCCGTCAGTATTAATATTTACCGACAGACAAAAGCATCGTTAATACGAGCGTAGGTAACTTTAATGACAGAATATCAAATGCTTTTTTGTCGGTAAAATATACCAACGGAATTATGGAAACCATCGGTATATCGACGTAAATATACCGATGGATTAACAGAAACAATCGGTAAATAAAACGGCCAACTTAGCGATGGTATACAATTTTCCGTCTGTAATATGTAAATACTTTTCCAACGGTATCCTTATCCGTCGGTAATATGTGAACATGTTTTCCAATGGTTTCCTCTAATCTGTCGGTAATTGGAAATTAGAATTTTTTAAAAAAATCCCGACATTAAAATTTGTTTGATGATCTTATAAAAATGCATAATTTCAACAGTTATGAATTATCTGTGCATATTAATTTAATTTGTGTATATATTAAATTTGTTGAAACAGAAGTTAATTGGTAAAGTTCAAAATTTGTTAAATGATAATAAAAACATTGAAATTTACATAACATATCTTTGTAATTGAAAGCAAATGACTACAACAATCCTAATGTCATAATGATGAAGGGTGCTCAGAGATGCTACCCCTCCCCTTCAGCTGCTTCAGCTCCCATCTTAGTTTTGCCACCTGCTCCATTTCCTCTTGCATGTGATCCATCTGGTCCATCTTCTCTTGCATGTGAGTGATCCTCTCCATCAATGTATCCACTATGGCCCGAAGCTCGATGACTTCTGACGATTTTGCTTGTCTGGTAGAAGTTGCTATATTGGACATGGAGGATTGCGAATAACAAGTATTCGCAAATGAACCTAGCCCGAATATCCATCCACGACAATATCAAAATACGTCCGAGTCTCATTAACAGGTTGTTCCTCCTGAGACTGTCGCTGAATGGTTTGTTGTATTTGGTCCTATTAGAAACCAATGTTTACATTAGTAAGGGATTATTCATAATCGTAAAACTAAATGATTATAAAAGAAATAATAATAAGGCATTAAGTTCACATACATTCAGTTTTCTATATTGGTTGTTGATGAATGTCACACATTTATGCTTCTTAGTGTGAGTATGCAAAAATAGATGAGTAAATGTAGGAGGAAGACGCAAAGACTTTTCCTACATATTTAACCTAAATGCTTAGATGTGAACTATATTTAATAAAAATTTCGACAGAGTTTTCCCTAATTTTATGACATGTCCCCCTGTTTAACAAATAAAAAAACTCAACACAGCCATATATGGCACTAAGCATTTATAACAATACCATTATCTATAATACAGCAAAGTAAAACACGTACAAAATAAGTGTGAAGTGTAGATACTTACAAGTCTCTGTGCATGCTCATGGTGGGTTATTGATCCTCCCGTATGTACGGGAAAACTCTCTCCTCCTGGGCCTCCACATCTGTTGGTGGAGTTATGCCCTGAGATTGTCATTGACCCAAGGCTTCTCCAATACTCCTGCCATCGACTCCATATTTGCTCCGACATAAAATGCGGTCATACACTAGCCTTGCGTATCGCACTAATGAAGTCACGATAACGTGTACGAGCTCACCTCTCTCATAGTCTATATATGCTGGCGTCGATACCAGAATCTCAGAAAAAAATTTCTGAAATGAGAAGAAAAAAATTTAAAGTAATATCATATCATAATATTTATGTAATTAGTGTATATAAAGCAATATAAAATAAAACTAAATGTTTATTGTACCTCAAACTCTTGAAAGTAAAATTATTTTGTTGCCTGAGAGACATTCTTCTATTAGAAGTCATATTTCTGGAACACAATCCAGACGGAAACAACCTAATATAAGAAGTAATTTGATAAAATGAAAAAACTTATAAACCTATAACTTAATTATAAAGAAGTAGTCATTTATGTGATTTTACTTACAGAGTGTCATCAATTGCTATGTACTTTCTTCCGTCCGGTCCCTGATCTCCTGGCCTGCGGACATCTCCGCCATCCAATAAACCATTATTGGATGATATATAAGTTGGGGATGGGGATATGGATGGTGTAGTATGCCTTGCAATAGATAATGCCTCATCTGCAGCTGTAGGTCTAGGAGGGGGAGGAGGTGAGTTAGTGGGAGCTGCAGAATGTGTCGATCCACCTACATAGTATGTGTCGCCGATCAAGCCTCTAAACCTGGGCTGTATAACCTCACACTATCTCTTTGGTCCCATATGACAAACCTGAAAATCATTTTTTGTTGAATTTTCTACTTATATAATAATCTGAATTCAAAATTTGATACAATATATGGAAAAGGAAATAAGTCGATTTGTTTGATATCATATTTTAAGTACAAACGACAAAAATGATAGTTAATAATTATAGAACAAAAACAATAAAAAACCCTCATTCAATAGGGCATAGGACAAATTCTTAAAGATACAACAATATATCAATGTTCAGTTGCTTATGTACTATATTGCAACGATAAATCAAAATGATATAATTATTTTATTTAATTCTACGTGACATGGGATTCGATAAAGGTAAATAAGTGCCCGATGTCTGGATTCCCGAGAAGTGTCTTGGCATGTTCAAACGCACCAATTGAAACAGTGATACTTCTTCCCTCAGGTGTACGCTTCTGACCACCTTCTTGCAATAGCGTTTCTGCTATAGCTAAACTTGTTGAGGATACACTGAATGTGTCGTCAGTCTTAGTATGAAAGACTAACTCTCCAGATAAACTACTCGTGGGAACTGATTTACCTAAAACACAATCAATACATAACTTTCATAATGTCATATTAGAAAACAGTTAAATGAACCAATAATGGATATTAATGCATACATGATTGTCTAGACGAGGATTGTGGAATTGACAAATTTTGCTTAAGAACTGATTCCCCTAATCCTTTACATACTGTAGTGACATCGCTCTCGCCTCTATCGACATATATGTCATTTTTTAGATTTAAGGGATCTTAAAACATGTAGTATAGACCATCAAATGTGAATATATATAATAATTTCGTCAAAGGAAATGAGATGTACATAATAAGGAAAGAGATGTTATCCAGATCATACTAAACACTTTGAAGTAGAAGATCAACCATAGAAGGCAAGCAATCCTTAGTGTATGAAGTGGCGATTTTTGCTGCATACTTATTAGGTTTAAACAATTTTGCCACATTCCTCCTAACGGAAGGAATTACTACCATATGGAACCAGTCACTATGTCGACATTTCTTGAATAAGATTTACAATAAAATTCTTTACATAATATAGTGAAAAGGAAATAATTTATCACGTTAATTAAAAAATTCAATTACAAATATAATTTGATCATTATCATAACTTAATTGTAAAGTACAATCATCTTCTTCTTCAGATGAATAAGAATCAAACTCGGGCTCCTCTTCAAATCTCTAACCCTCAT
Organism: Erythroxylum reticulatum; assembly: GCA_025504915.1. Taxonomy (NCBI): domain Eukaryota; kingdom Viridiplantae; phylum Streptophyta; class Magnoliopsida; order Malpighiales; family Erythroxylaceae; genus Erythroxylum; species Erythroxylum reticulatum. Next base: position 9,551 of record JANSVA010441871.1, on the reverse strand, counting down.
CATCCTCTCCAGAAGAAATTTCAATAAATTCGTTTAATAGATCGTTTAAAGTTTCATTATCGTCATATGTCACAGATGCATTTATAAAAGTGACATCTTCCTGAAACGCTTCAGTGTCAACTCTTTGCTCTCCTTTTTTATTTGATTATTAAACACCTATAGGTTTAATTATGCAAACTGCCAACCAGTCTATCTTATCTCGTCGTAAGCTTGGAAAAGGGACATAACATACCTATTTTGCTTGCATTGCCAACACGAAAAGGTTCAAACTGTCTCAATCTTCTCCTTATGTTGACTTCAACTAGATTGTATCAGATATGCACTTTTGTTCCAACATTTGGAGTCGGGTCATACCAGTCACATTTAAATATCACACATCGCTTAATTGGCAAAGCAGGGTACTCAACTTCAAGTATTTTAATTATTTTACAATAGTAATCCATCAATTCTCCCTGTATGGCAACTCTACTATTTATTGTTGCCATGTTATGCCCATGATATTCTGTATGGTGTTTATATCCATTCACGAAATACACCGAATACAATTTAATAGTTCACGGAGGTCCCTTTGAAAGATCACTAATGAACTTGTTCTCTATTAGATTTTCTACAGGCTACATTAAAGGCATTATCATACCATTAATGTATAATGTCATGGGAATACTTAAATATGGTATTGAACTATTAGAATAGTTGTAGGTAAGAACTTATATATCTCTCAAACCATCGAGGAAAGTGTTTTCTAACTTCTTTATTTATATCATCCTATATGTTGTCCAGCATTATGTCGTGTAACGATGCCTTGTATAATCTAAATACATTATTATGTATTTCAGTAATGAACAGCACATAAATTTAAAGGAAGAAATAACAATATTCAACTTACTGCATGAAAGGTAGAACCTCCTGATAGTTCAATAAAATGTAACCATATGTAGCCTCAATTTCTTCCTCTGTTAACATTCTTCATGTTGGACGTCCATATGTTCATCCAGGATATGTGAAAATAGACAAGTTACCATCAACATCAGTCTTTCCTCCCCCATCGTCATTAGAGGAACTTTTCTTTCTTTTGTGTGAACATGCGGCTCAAAATAATGTCCACAAAATGTACTAGCTTCCTCCATTAAATAAGCATTACATATCGATCCTTCAACTCTGGCCTTGTTTTCCACATTTTTTAAGTGATGCAAATACCTATATTGGACAAAATGGTTATTTCAATTTTGTAGTAAAAAATATAATAATATGGTTATGGCAATAATGTTTCTTCACTTATCTCTCAAATGGATACATCCATCGATATTGAACTGGTTCGGATAGTTTTGCGTCATGTGCTAAATGCACGGGAAAATACTCTATACAGTCAAAGAAGCTTGGAGGAAAAATCCCTTCTAACTTGCATAGAATTAATGGAATTTCCTTTTCGAGTTTCTCCATGTCCGCTAACTTGAATTCAGATGATGTTAAACTTTTGAAAAACATACTTAATTCTATTATTACTTCTCAAACCTTATTTGGTAGTAACTCCTGAAATGCAATTGGAATTGGCCTTTGCATAAACACATGACAGTCATGACTTTTCATTCCAAATAGTTTGTACTTTCTCAGGTCCACACACCTAGCCAAGTTTGAAACAAAGCCATCGGGAAACTTCAGATTTTTCAACCATTCACACAAAAGCTCCTTTTGTTTTTAGTCCAAAGTGTAACATGCTTTCGGATATTTTCCAATGTGAAGATCTTTATATAATTTATTCCTTTGATAAAAAAGTTGCAAATCAGCTCCTGATTTTGCATTGTCTTTTGTCCTCCCTTTAATATTCATAATAGTATTGAACAAGTTGTCAAAAATATTTTTCTCAACATGCGTAACATCTAGATTATGACGTATCAAATTCGTTTTCTAATATGGCAAATCCCAAAATATGCTTCATTTTCTCTAACCAAAGTTTTGACTAATGCTTGTATTTACTTCATCGGCTTCAAATTATGTTACTTTTAACAAGCGTAATTCCTCAATCTCTTGCAAAATTGCTTCACCAACTTTTATAGGAGGAGGAGGTGTTTTGACCACTTTATTCTTAATAAACTTTTATTTATTGCGCCTAATGGATGATCTGAAGAAAGAAATTTCCTGTGATTGTCAAACTAACATATTTTGCCCCCATTTGGAAGATAAAACGTATCAGAATCATTGCCACAATAAGGACAAGCCAATTTTCTAGTTGTGCTCCATCCAAATAATATGGAAAATGCTAGAAAATCACTAATAGTCCACAACAAAGCCTCCCTCAACACAAAATTCTATTTCAGAGAGACATCACATGTTTGAACATCATATTTCCACAGATGCTGCAATTCAGATATCAATGATTATAAAAACACATCAATTTTACGCTTCGGATTTATAGGCCCTGGCACAATCACTATTAAGAACATATATGCCTCTTTCGTACACATCCAAGGAGGCAAATTATAAGGAGTCACTATGATTGGCTATGATGAATATTACTAGCTGGACTAACCAAAAGATTGGAAACCATCTATCGACAATCCCAACCTAACATTTCGACATTCAATTGCAAAATCAAAATGGGTGTTATTGGAATGTTTCCATGCCAGTCCATCTGATGGATGACTCATTACTCCATCTTCCTGTTCGTGTTCAGCATGCCATCTCATATGAGATGCAGTAACATCAGAAGCATAAAGTCTTTGAAGTCTCAGAGTTAGCGGAAAATAATACATCCACTTCCATAGTACTAATTTCTGTTTCATTGAACGTTTTCTAGGCTTAAATCTAGATTGGCCACAAAATTTGCACTCTTCTAAGTCCATATCATCTCCCCAATACAACATACATACCAATTTGCAATAATTAATCTTTTCAACGGGCAAACCAAAATCCCTAATAAGTTTCTTCATATTGTAAAAACTATCAACCATTGTATGATCAGCAGGTAATGATTCATTGTACCATTCTAGAATTTTATCAAAACTATAATCCGAAATATGTTCTTCAGACTATATGTTCAATATTCGAGCAATTGAAGACAATTGGGTCATTGTCTCATAATTTGGCCACAATTCTCGGTCAACTGACTGTAGTAAGTCAAAAAACTGTTTTTGCTTGTGGGTTAGGTTCTTCTTCAGATTTTCCCTTTTTTTCTCAAGGGTATAACCGACCCTATCATAAACCATTCACATATACGGATTTTCTATTTGTTCCATATAATTTGTTGTAAATCCAATCCCCCTTACATACTCATTTCGGTTGACAGATGATTCTGCTTGATTACCCCTAGAGGTACTAGAAGTGCCTGGTTCCCCATGTCGTATCCACTCAAAATAATTGGGAACAAACCCTTTTCTCAACAAATGCCCATTAACTTCATCAATAGCAAGGAAACATTTGTGTTTGCACTTTTTACATAGATAACTGATCTTTGCCCCATCCATAAATGTAGGTTAAGAACATGCATAATGAATAAAAGCTTCCACTCCCTCAACAAATTTAGGATTAATGAAACCATCAGAATTTTTTCATCTATATATCCAAGATCTATCCTGAAAACTTATTTCTAGACAACTGTTAATTTAAAACAGTGAATCCATAGTTAGTATCATTCATGTTAGCAACAAATTTCAAAACATATAAGATAAGACATGTGAATGATGATAACAAGTTCTCATTGTGACCCCTAAACTCCTCATTTTTTTACCGATAAGCCTCACAGTTATTATGGATCATAAGTTATGGGTTAAGATTTATGGGTTGAGATCTAAAACAAAACTTAACATCTAACATATATGTTTGTAATCATATATGTTTGAAGATAATTAATGTTAAAACCCCTATATTAAATATGTACTAGTATCAAATTTCATAAGTATTCATAACAATATGAATACTTATTTTAATAAATTGTTTTAACATATACAATTTTAAAAAGATATACGTGTAATAATTTGCACATAAAAAGTAAAGAAATACCCAAATAAAGGTAAGTTCAAGAAAATGTAGTAACAAACAAAATCACTAACCTCAACCAAACGGTAAAAGAATCTTCCTAAAGTACGTGAAGGAAGATGATATGTATAATATTTATATATAATATTTATTATATGTATACATTTATATTTTATTTATAATAGCTTACGATTGATAATTTTTAAATATATATATCAAATTAGTTAAAGTAATTTCACTTCATTGTTTTTATAAAATAATTCAATTATAAGTTTGACCAATTAAAACTTAAATATTATAAATTAGTTTAATTTTGATATATCATTACTTTAAATTTTGCATTCAAGCTTTGTAGTTTTTTTTTTTAATATGCTTCATGGGCATGAGAATTAACATTATCATAGTTAATAAAATTTTATTTCGAATAAATATTCAATTTTATACAATCAAATAAATTTTAGACATAATTTATAATAGCCTTCTCTTTTGTGTATGGATAAATATCATCATCTTTTCTTATCATACGTTTTTATCTTTATTGTATAAAATTATCATCCTTCTTTTCCTTTAATTTTTACATAAAGTAAAGCTTGTTTTATAGAAACTTATGCGTGTGCATTTCTTATAAACAAATCATGTATGCTAGGATTCAATTGCAAGTTAGGATTCAACCCAAGGAAAGTAAAGGTTAATAGTTTTAAAATATGCAAGCTTCACATATCCAAGCTCAACATATATAGACTCAGTACTTGTTCAAAGCCTATGAAAGTCACTACCAGTTCCTCGTAATGCCTTTCAGGTTAACAAATGTACCGTCCACCTTTTAGAGGGTGATGAATGAAATATTACTTTCTTCAAAGGTTCTTGCTAGTTTTCTTAGACGATATAGTCATCTACAAATCTTTATTTTACTGTAAGTTTAAATCTTCATACAACCATTTAACCTTTTAACTATAGTAAAAGAAATCATCAAGCGTTGTCTAAAATATAGAATATCACTTCAGTATTAAAACCAATTTAGATACTACTTATAATACACATAAATATATGATCTTCCTTTCTTCCAAAAATTAGTAAAATGTTTATATTTGTTTACCATGTACACTCCTCAGCCCAAGTTACCTAATAAACTTTTTTTAACCATAAAATTCATAATTATCAACATCCAATCCAAACTTGGCTTGAAGATTAGGCATTTCCACAAACACCTAACATGCATCAAACCACCTTTGCAACGTCACAACAAAATTTCATTATACAACCTTCTAATACTATTATTTAAACCTTAATTCTTCTTACACATTCACAAAATACTCAAACATACCAAACTAATCAAATGAACACAACACTCACGTCAACACAAAACTAAATTGTTTCCAACATACCTCATGAAAAAACAACAATCATGGGAGAAGCTTCGCCGCCGACCACAACACCGATCGACGTCTGACCAGAAAGGGGGCAAAGTCGTCATCGAAGGAGAGGAGAGATGTTGCGGGAGGGAGGGAGGAGAAGTTAAGTTTATAACATTCAATTTCCAACTCCACGGCGACGTATTGCTTTAATATTTATTGACGGTTTATTACGTTGGTAATGTCAATTCTTCTACTTACTGTCATTTTCTCCCGCCTTATTCATCGATGATTCTAGGGCCGTCAATAAATCAAAATTTTCCACATACATTTTTCGACGGTTATAGAATTTCTGTCGGAAAAGCACGACTTCTTCCCCATTTTAGCGACAGATATTTATTCCGTCCCTAAATGACAATTTTTTGGACTAGTTTTCTGACGATATACAATTTCCATCGCTATTTTGCTACGGTTTCTCAACCGTTGCCATATTTCCGTCAGTAATGCCTTCAGTTCTTGTAGTTTTTGTGTTTTTAGATGACATGAAATAACGAAGTTAATCGGGGAATTTAATAGTAATTAAGGTTTTGTTGGTTAAAATTAGTATAATTAGTATTAAGTTATATTTTTTAGGTTAAACTAAATTTATTAATTTTAATTAAAATATATAATTTTAATTAAATTAATAAATATATTTTAATTAAATTAATAAATTTAGTTTAAAATTAGTTTAAGTTTAATTAAAATATACAGGTCCTGTTGTATCAAATGTATACCGGGCGGTATAATAGGACCTATATGACTAAATAATAATAATAAATTTGTACCACGTTATTGCTATCGTAGCACATAATAGATAGAGACATAACTCTATCATCATTTCATCCGGTTAGAAGTTAAATTGGATCTTTTACGCATGTCCTGATTTATTTTAAATGCTCTCAAATGTTATGATCTGATTTGTATTTTGATGAAAAAGTTAAGATTTATGCACTTTTTGCCAACTTTAAATTGATGTATCCCTAAGCTCACATTGGGATTCTTTCAAAATTTTCCATATTGATATTTCTATTTCTGTTTCAAAATAGCTAGCAATACTATCCTTCCTCACTTTAAATAGAGGTAGCCAGTAACTACAACCATCGCCACTCTCCTTGACCACCACCGAGCCTCTAGAATCGCCATCGTCATATGTGCTTCTTCGTAACTTCTCTTCTTAACAACACAAACCCTAAACTTGTCCTCTCACATTAATTCCTCCCTTCATCATCACCTTTCTACCTCTTTCTTTCCTCCTCCTTCACACCTTCACTGCTTTCTCTTCTTTTTAACTTCACTGCTTTCTCTTCTTTTTAACCCAACACTCTCTCCTCCTTTTCTGTCTTTTTCTCTAGTGGAGATGGCAATCTGGCAACAATAGCAACCCCTTTTAAATTTGGTGGCATAAATTAAATGACAGGCTAATCCTTTAATATGGATTCCATTAAATTTAAAGTTGAAACTGGAAGCTACCAAAATGTTACATTTGTATAAAAGACTAATGTACAATAGAATTTTGAGTATTTGATTATTTCTTTACTCCATCTTACAATTTGAGAAAGAAAAAAAACAAGAGAGTCTACAAGAAAGAAGGTTGGAGCAACTTAATCTTCATCTTCTCTTACCGTCATTAGATAAGAAAAAGGTTGGGAAATTTAGTTCCTCACCTTGGAGTAATACTCCTAGAAATTAAGGGTTATTGATACTATTTGTTCGAAAATATTATGCAAATTGTCTACATTATTGGTCGAAACAAATTTTAATTAAAAATATGATAATGACAGTGAAATTTTTAACTCGAACAAAGGAAAAATATTTCTTCATCATCTCTTACCTAACCACAAGCATGTTAATTATTAAAAAGAATTTTTATAAGCTCTATTGATAAGTTAAGAAAGATCATTACCTAAATAATATCTCAAATAGATAGAATATAGGAATTTAGTGATCATAGTTCCTTCTAAGATCAACTCCAATATGGATTGAATTTGAAAAACAATGGTCATGGTCCATTTAGGTCCAGACTTTTGAGTATAAGTTGAAAGGCAATAGAAAGAACATGACAATATTTTGTTGGAACGAATGGTGATTGAATCATAGGTGCAAAAAAAAAATTACAATTTTTGAATAGGATCTCATTAATTAAATATCTTTAAAAATATGAATTATAAATAAAAGATTGAATTGTACCTAATTTGGGTTCCTACACAGATTTATCTCAAGCTGTAAATCATCTAACATTTAACAGTATCTACAAAATAGAAGAAAAAGAACTCAAACTATTTGTGAGAAAAAAACACAAGTGTCAACTTCCTTACGTATTCATCCTATTTATAAATTAGAAAAAGACATAAGGTTTCTTTCTAATTAAAATTAAATTTTCTAGCTATAATTAAAGTCTAACTCTAATTATAATTGTAATTTAATTTTAATAAGATTAAATATCTCATTTTGATACATGAATTTTCTCAAACTTAACAATTATATACAACTTAATTTAAATTAATGTTTTCTCTTTTAGATTGTTCTTTATGTATAACTCATTAGGTTTATAATATGTTGATAATAATTATAAATATAATTCTAATTTATAAATAGAATTAGATAAATTAAAACTTCTTGATATATGAGTATAAATTATTTAACTGGAGATTTAAATATAGATTAAAACTTATAATTATATATTAAGATTGTTATCTAGTAATATGTCATAATCACCCAAATATTATGAATGTTAAAGTGGTTTGACTTATCATATCTATGCATATTAATGATGTATAATTCAATCATTTCGTTATCCAGTGTTTTAACTAGACATATAATATAGATTAAGTATTTAGTCTTTTAAATCCAATCATACTCATTTTACTAATTAGTAATTAATTTATGATTGATATTTGAATACACATTTCAAATCTCAAACCACTTTGATAAAAGAATTTTGTAAATTGTTTCCAATTAAGAACAGTGAAACATTCTCTCAAATTACTTTAAAGTAACATCCTTTATTGATTCACTCAACTATCTCTATACGGTAAATACTATATCTCAGTACTCCTGATTGAGCTAGCCTAAATAGAATAGGTAATAAGTAGCATCAAAACATAATATTTTTCACATAAGATACTTTGGTAATTCCAAGCCTAAAGAACAATTGTAAAATCATCATAATGAAGAAATCCATTGATATATAAATAATATTTCATTTTAGATCCTCATAATTAGGCAAGTTCAGTGAACTTATTATTTAACAAGAATTCACATATTTATTTAAGTATCTCCATACTTTAATTTATAAGATCATTTACCTTTTTATTTGAAAGAAACATAATATATGCTAGTTTTACTATTCCATTAACATCTCCTCTTAATGAAACTACATTGAAAAACAATTTAGAAATAATAAATAAATACATTGAATCTCATAACTATGATCTCATCATAATTTTAATTGCACAAAATTACTTCAAGGTTTTATCTTTAGCATTAAGCATTAAATATAATTGATAAAAATATAAAGATAAATAGTCTTTAATTAATTATGTCATAAAATTTATAACTAACTTATTGGTTGTGAAACATACTCCAACAATCTCTCACTTGCATTAAGCAAATTGCTTAAGTATTGCACTAAGCAAATTGCTTAAGTTTCTTATACAGTATCACCATATAACAATCATGCTGCTATTGGGACAATGGTTTAATTAGAAAATTCTACAAGATTCACTTTTTGAAGTACTTGCTTAAATCTTACAACTTTTATCTTAATTATTATCATAATTAAGAGAAATTACTTAAGCACGTATTTGGATATTTGATGAGATCTTAGCTCTTCTTGCATACCTAATGCCTCTAATGTTCTAACTTTTGACTCAGATGGCGAAATCCAGTGATTCAAGTCTCATATTGAAGCTAACTCAAAGAAAAAGACATTGATAAAATTTCAGCTTCTAAGTCGTCACCTTTTAATTTTTATGCATTGTCGAAATTGGCCTTAAAAAAACCATTCCAACCAGCCCATGTATATGCACTCTCCATTCACAAAAAGCCTCCATCCTTGACTTTCCACTCACAAAGCAGTTCGGTGACAAACCTTAACACTCCACTCACTAACAGCTAGCCTCCAATCCATGCACAAGAGATGAAAAAAGCACCAGCCACCAAAGAAGAGAAATTCAATTCAGCCTC
>JANSVA010441855.1:0-17699 GCA_025504915.1 Erythroxylum reticulatum | reverse complement strand
TATCTAACGAAATCTTTTATATGGATTATAACATAAATAAAACTAATATAAAAAATAAATATTAAAACATATAAAAAGTCAAATAATATTATAAAAATTTCAAAAAAAACGTTTAGATGTGCTTGTGAATATTGTGAGAATTATGTGTAAAACGTAAAAGTAAAATGGACTAAAAATAAGCTATGAAAAATTTATCTGAAAAAGTACTTTTTTGACAAGTTTCAAATTTGAACTTCTTAAAAAACTGTATTTTAACTGCCAAAAAAATTATATCTATTTAAAAAGTACTTTTTATTTTACAATCAAATACTCATTTTTTAAATAAACTTTTGCGGTAGAAATAAGTACTTATTTACCCTCCAAAAGTTTAACCAAACAAAAGTTGACATTTCAAATTTTAAAGTTGCCGTCCAAATTTAGTAAACAAAATTTGAGTTGATCAAATTTAAAAAGCTATTCAAACTAAAATAAGCTATCTAAAAGATAATTAATAATAATTATCAAACATAAAAACATAGGTTCAAATTTTTCGAAAAAAAGAATATAAGTTTAACTCGTTACTGTTATCCGGTCCCTAAAGTGTTCCACAAAGTCTTAGGCAATGTTTTGCTTGTTCGAATCCTTTGATTCAATTATTCTGTTTTAATCTTATTTTTTATAATATGATATAAGCTTTGTTTGATAAACATTATATTGTATTACCTATTAGTTGATTCTATTAATAATTAATTATAAGCTAAAAAACAACTATGAAGTGTTTGTCAAACACGTTTATATTTTTATCTTTATTTAAAAAAAGGTAAAAATAGGATAATTAGAATAGGGGATTTCTTCCCGTGTTTTTGGACCTTTTAAACTCTGTCTAGGCCTGATTGCTATTAGTTTGTCGTCCTGACAATTGTCCAACAGCTCTCCTACCCCCTGGGAAAACAAGACAGATTCATAGACTTGGCGGCTTGGCGGCTTGGGTAAGGATTGCTGCCCCCAAGTGTGTAGAGGGTCCAATTACAATTAGCCAAGTAGAATGTAATCACTAATCTAATGATCTTTAATTATGATTTGTCTGATTATTCTTTAGAGGTCATTTAATTATTGTGAGGAATTTATCCAAAAGCCTTTAAATTTTTATTTTTTCACACATCAATTATGTACGATTATTCAATTACTGTAAAATAAAAGTTATATTTTAATTCGATAGCTACTTGTTTTTTATATTAAATATATAATTTTAACCTTAATACCTACACTATCCAACTCGAAAAATAGACAAGAAGGTTAAAAAATAGATTTCAAATGAATTTTAAATAGATGCTGAAAAATTAATTTAAAAATAGTTATAGTAATAATCCGAACTGATGGATACTTACATCCTACTCATTTTTTATTAATTCTATTTTCTGTTTATTTATTAAATATTTATGGTTAAATATAATAAAATATTAATATTTTATGAGAAGAAATAACTTAAAAATTTTCACTTTATTTCTCAATTTTCACTTTTTTCATCATATTTTATTTTATTTATAGAATAATAATAATACAAATGATATTAAGAAATCTTAAAAGATAATTAGCATTTCTTATCTTTTCTTTTTCCCGAGTAGCTAATGCATGTTATATGAAACCTTTTTTTTTCCTTCTCTTGCAAAGCCAAATATGATTGCATAAAACAAAGTAAGAACAAAGCATACTACTTGCACTTGGTGATTATTACAAACATCCTTGTACTGAACTGAACTAAAGAAGAAGCCACTCAGATATGACTAATGTCAAACCACACCACACCACACAAGCTCCTGAGCAAACATTAATTATCTATTTGGATCATTATCTTTTTGGAATGACTTTTAGGAGATTAATAAATACTTTTTTCATTATAAAAACTTTTTTTAAAAAATAAATATTTTGTTGTAAAATAAAAAAAAAACTTTTTTACTAGATATAATTTTTTTGGTAGCTAAAATACAGTTTTTTTAGAAATTCTAGTTTTTTAAGAAGCTCAAATTTGGAGCTTCTCAAATGACTTCTTTAAATAAGTTTTTCATATCAATTAATGAGCTTATTTTTTAGTCGCTTTTGCCCTATGTTTTATATATAATTCCTACAATACTCACAAACTCATCTTTACGTTTATTTTGGGAGTTATATAATATTATTTAACTTTTTATATATATTTTAATACTAGTTTTTTATATTAATTTTACTTATTTTATAATTCATATAAAATATTTGGTTAAATATATTTTTATTTATATTTCGTATAGTTTAAAATTATATAATAATAAATATATTGTGCTTTGCATATTATTTAATATACTTTAAATAATATTTATATGTATAAATAATTTTTATTACAAAATAAAATATAGTTAAAGTTAAAATTAAAATTATTTTTATGTTGTCAAATAGTTTATATATTGTATGAAATTCTTTCATAAAATTCTTTTTTAAATAACAATCAAACAACTACTTCTAAGAAAAGTTATTTTCAAAACAAATCTCAAAAAAAACAAACCTCTAATAACAAAAATTTACTTTTATAAGCCTAACCAAACAGCTAACTGCCAAACCACAACAGCACTGTAATAGACAAAACAGCTTCGAAGACTTGTCGAGTTTCGTGCACTGCACCCTTCACAGTCTATGGATCAACGGAAGCAGCAATATCATACTTCGTTACTTCTTTCCCCAATTCAACTAGGTGGACTCCTTCGATAACTTCTTGTTTAACCCCTTCTCTGTAAAATACAAAAGAAGGGAAAGACTTCACGCCGGCTGCTTCAGCAACAGACTGCAGAAACACTCGGGAACAAGAAGAAGATGATTTTAAACAACTTCAACTTTATGATCTTACAGAAGGAAATGCAGAGACCTATATTACCTGAACTTTAGATATATCCACAACTAAGAACTTGAGTTTTTTATAGATGCGGGCCAATCCTTCGAACTCAACATGCATGAGTTTGCATTCTTTACAATCCACTTCAGAATCAGTGTATTCGACTACAACCTGTGATAGAGTTGTTGGAAACTGCATAGTCATGGAGATATATAGCTTAAGATCAACAAGAAACACAAGAAGCATACATAACTTCATACCCATTTATTGAATTTAAGTTGATCTTCCCAGGCTCCAAGGCTTTGGACGGGGATGAAATCCCCTTCAGCCATTGTCGAAACGTGTAAGCTTACGAGACAGAGCACAGTAATGAAGATTATAAGTTGTTTCGACATCTTCACCTCCGAATTGATTTAGCTTATATTAAGACCAAAGATTTCTAATATTGTGTATGAGTTGGTGACAAATACTGAATGCTCATCGCATTTATAAACAGATACGTACGTCTCTCAATTATACTAATATTACATATATAATCTATTTTATTTTATGTCAACTTAGGTTTTTTTTTAATATATAATTTAGTTGAATGCAAACAAATCTTTTATATTTCTTTTAAAGATTATTAGACGTGTGCTATTTTGATGACATCACGGCTTACGTGAAAATGAATTTGTTTTATAAATTAAAATTATTTTCATTGACACAGAATTTCATTAATAGATATTTCAGATTTTGGAATTGCAAATTGTTACATAATTAATTATCATATGAAAGAAATTTGATGAATTTTATTTAAGTAATATTTATGGATGACAAATGGGTCGAGTCGAGCCTGGGCCGGCCCATAACATGTACTACTTGATTGGCCGAAGACGGGTTAGGTTGAATTTAATTTTTTTTAAAAATTTAAAAACAACGTCGTTTTGTCTCTTTTGGTAGGGTCATAAGTCAAGGTCGACTAGATAGCCTTAGCTCCAATCCTACCTGTGGCCCGGTCAACCCCAACCTCACCCTTTTACTTCAAACCTAATTGGGTGGGGCAGGGCCTAACTCGAATTGAATTGCCTTGCCTGATAATATTTAATTTTTTTCTTTTTATATCAAATTATTATGATTATTATCAAGGAGTACCTTTACTTGTGATCATAATAAAATTTAAATAATTAGGATATTCTCCGGAGCTTATGAATCTCATTATCTTAATAGAACTAAATTAATTAGGATGTTCTCCAAATTTTATGGATCTCGTGATTTTAACCATTTTAATTAATAAAAAGGTGAATTTGTATATATACTATACTTCACTGTTCATTTACTATGCTTGGATTGCCATTTTGAGTGGTCTCACTTTCCAAAGAAGAGTGACTTCGAATATATGCTATGCTTCATCGGTTGATTTATTATGATTGGATAACCATGTAATCATAAGACTGTAACGAGCATAGCATAACCACAATGTGTATCCAGTTCAAGATATATAATATACTTCCTCCATCTCCAGCGGTTATATAGACAAGGGGAACAGATCTTGATGTAAATAATATTACGAGTCCTCATAAAATGGAACCCAACTATGAGGCTCAATTATTAAGCCCAATGGGTTTAGTTGAAAGAATCTTATATTGATTAATTTGGTTTTTGGGGTCTAACTTGTGTATGTAAATACATGTCTCTACCCAAACATTGTAACACACACCATACCATAAATACAACAACTTTGGACTAAATAATAATATTTTCTTAAATAAAAATTGACTTATTTATTTAATAATAATGACCTCTAATTTGCTACCAATCATCCTCCTTTGAAGTCTAGATCTTCTGTCTAATATAACTCTTTCTTATTCTGTTTAACTATAAAATGTCATTGTTATTCTTAAATTTTAAACTCTCTATTACTCTTCCAAAATGTGTAGCTTATGAGCCAAGTCGACTAGCCGATGTACTCTATCATCTTCTTCTTCTCACTCTACAAATTTAAGAATACTTTGTCATCTTCTTCGTATCAAAAATCCCCCTCTCTTCGCTTCACCTCTTTCTTACTTTTGTAAATTTATCACAGAATTAAGTTTATCACAAAATTAGGGAGAAGGATGGAGCATGAATAACTATGAAGCATTTGCAGACATCCTGTGTCATTTTCTTTGTAACAGTATAGAAGTTGCCCCTTACTAGAATAACTACGAGTCTCTTTGCCTAATCTCAACCAACCGAGATCCCCTAATGTCAGCCAAATTAAATTATGTAACATTTAGGACGATTTGTTTCTGGGATGAATGAAACGATTTCTTTCAGGAAGGAGGAAAGCTACCACGGCCGTGTAGCATTTGCACGACTGTGAAATTTCAATTAGTTTTGAAGTATATGGAAGAACAACCATTATTTTCAATTAATTAATATAATTATACTATCGTTAACATAAAATGTAATAATTGAAATTAAGAAATAAATGTAAAAAAGAGTGAATATTAGTATTGTAAGCAATTAGAGAAGAGGAAGTGATATGAATGTCATTGTCACTTTCATTCCATCAAATGAGTTTTTAAATACAGAGAAATTAATAACTGACTTACACGAAGCTAGGATGTAAAGTTACATAACAATAAGTTGTTATAGGTTAACAATAAGTTATTATAGTCCAACAATAAGTTATTACAGTCCAAAGGGACGTAGTCTGTGATTATCCCTTAATATGCCCCCACAAGAGCATGTCTCCATCGAGAACATGCATCTTGTGTCGTAACATAACTTGACGTCAAGAAGTTAGTGGTTTGGTAAGGGAATTTGCTATCTGATCATGTGTCGAAATATGTGCAACTGTTAATTTCCCAGTCTGAGCAAGTTGGCGCATAAAATGGTAATCCAACGCAATATGCTTCATTCTAATGTGAAAAACCAGATTCTTATAAAGATATGTAGCACTAAGATTGTCATTAAAGAGTACCGGTGACCCTTTGAAAGGAAGGTGAAGTTTAGATAATAAAATTTTCAACCATTGAAGTTTAGCCACCATTGTTGCAACATAATGATATTCAACTTTGGTTGAAGAACGTGTAACCGTTCGCTGTCGTTTAGAGTGCCAAGATACTGGATTCCCATCAAAGTAAAAAATATAAGCCGAGTTAGAGGTTTTGTCATCATTGTTACCTACCCACTCTGCATCACTGTAAGCCATAAGTGGTAACTGAATGTCACCAAAGACCTGAAGAGCCAACTGTTTCAGCTTATTAAGTTGTAAGCCAAAGTGTATTGTCCCTTTGAGATATCGATAAACCTGTTTCACATGTTGTAAGTGAGTAACTGTAGGAGCAAGCATAAACTGAGCAAGTTTATTTACTGAAAATGCCACATCCGGTCTCGTGTGAGCTAAATATTGAAGAGACCCAACCATTTGTTTATAGATCGAAACATCAGTCGGAGCAGTACCATCATCAAGGCGCAATGGAGTTGATAGACATGATGGTGTCGACGCCGGTTTAGCTTCAGACATACCAAAACGTTCCAAAATGTCCCTAATATATTTGTGTTGTTAGAAGAATAACCCAATGGATGTGGGAATAATTTCGATCCCCAAAAAATAAGTCGAAAAACCCATATATTTTAACGAGAAAGTTGTGGATAATGCATAATGAATTTTGACAAGAATAGCAATGAACTTCTTTTCAGGAGCAGATCATCCACATATACAAGAAAATACACAACACCATCACAGTTATAGATAAATAGAGACGGATCACTGATACTATTACAAAAGCTGTAGGATAAAATAAATTTCTTTAATGAATCATACCAAGCACGTGGAGCTTGTCGAAGACCATAAATTGCCTTGCGTAATTTACAAAAATAATCGAAATGATTAGAATGCACAAAACCTGGTGGTTGTTTCATATAAACATCTTCTATTAAATCACCTTGTAAAAAAGCATTATTTACTTCCATTTGATGTATAGGCCAACTGTAAATAATCGCAATGGTAAAGATGATTTTAATCGTTTATGGTTTAATAATTGGTGAAAAGTCTCACGAAAATCAAAACTTGGTGTTTATGTAAACCATTTCGCAACCAAACATGATTTGTACCTAGCAACATAACCATTTGGCTATCATTTTATCGTATACAACCATTTATTTCCAATGATGTTACTGCCTGGAGGTGCTGGAACAAGGTCCTAAGTATGATTATTTATGAGAGCATCAAATTCCTCATTCATCAAGGTTCTCCATAATGGATCTTTCATAGCCTGCGAGATACACAATGGTTCAAGATTAATTGGTAGTGGATGTTCGCTTACGTGATATACCTTTTTCAATTTATGGAAGTTGTTCTTGGCTTGGGTTTGCAACGAGTGTGTATTTATGATGGATGGTACAATAGAAGAAGTAAGTGCTTGTTGATCTAGTGACTGTGTTGAATCTATTGGTGTATTCAAGGAAGCAGTAGGCAAGGAAGGCACTGATACAATAGTGTCAGGCACGTGGTGAGTGATTCTGTAGTTCCGAGTGATTCTGTAGTTCCTTTTCGTAGTTACATAGGGTGTTTGGTCAGTTACAAGTTGGTTTGGAGCTAGTGGTGCAAGAGTTGGGGTCTTGGAACAAAACTGTACAGGTCGTGATAGACTTGGAGATAAAGATAGGGACGACTCTGGATTAGACAGACGTAAACTAGGAGCTGACACAGACAGACTCAAATCAAGCAATGAAATCACGAAGGGAGGTGTGGTGGTGGACAATGTGGTGGTTGACGTGGGCAGGAGGGTGGAGTTGCAAAGAGTGTCTAATGGAAAAGAGTTATCGTAAAAGGTAACATGCCTAGATACGTATGTCTTGTTGGTGATAGGGTCATAGCAAAGGTAGGCATATTGTGAATTGGAATAACCAACAAATATGCAAGGTGTAGAGCGGGGTTCTAATTTATTACAGGTATAAGGCCGAAGCCAAGGGAAACATAAACACCCAAATGAGTGCAGGTGATGACAATTTGGAGGAGATTTATGTAAAACCTCATATGGGGATTGCATTTTGAGAACCTATGTGGACAATCTATTGATGAGATATACTGCAGTTTGAAAGGCATGAGTCCAAAAGGTGGACGTTAGTTTGGATTGATGTAGAAGAGCACGACTGGTTTCTACGATATGTCAATGATGTTGCTCAATTGTACCATTCAACTTAGGTGTGTGGGGTGGGGTATTATAATGTGTGATCCCATGTTGAACCAGAAAATCTTTTAAGTGCAACATATTCACCTCCATTATCACTATATAAGGATGTAATTTTGGTATTAAAGAGAGTTTCAACAAGTGATTTAAAGTGTGTAAAGGTGGATAACACATTAGATTTATCTAAAATTGGGTACAACCAAATGTATTTACAGAAATGGTTCACAAACATTACATAGTAATGAAAGTCGTCAACCGATCTAAAGGGTGCCAGCCCCAAACATCACTAAACAAAAGTTGAAGAGGACGACTACTAGTAAGATGCGTATTTGAAAAGACAGCTTATGACTCTTAGCTCAAGCATAGGACATACAAGGACTCAGAAGAACGTCACTTATACGAAGGGAAAAGCACTTATTTAAATGCTGGAGAATGGGTATAGACGAATGACAAGATGTGATGCCAGTTCCGAGGGGAGACATGTGTAACTACATTGGCAGCATGGAACCTCTTCGAAAAGGAAATGTAGTACAAATCATCAGCACATTTACCTTGCATTGGTACCTCTTGGGTTGTTACATCCTTGACCTGAAAATGGGTGGAGAAAAATTCAACTGAAACATGATTGGCATTGCATAGTTTAGAGACCAAAAGTAAATTATTTTAAGTGTTGAAACATGTAAATGTCAGGTAAGAATAAAGGTTTGGTGTGATTAGTAAGTGTTGTTATACCAGTGTTGGTAATCGATAATCCTGTACCATTTCCTATTATCAATAGATCCGAGCCATCATAAGGTGTTGCAAGTGAAAGATTGTGAAGATCATTAGTGATGTGATAAGATGCTCCTGAATCAACTATTTCTGTTGTTGTTTGTGTGTAATTTGGCGAAGGTTTCTTGTTTCGAGGTCAACCATGAATTTTAAAACGACAACGTGTCGTATGTCCAGGCTTTTCATAGTATTGGCAAATGATCGAAAAAGAGGAGTTGTTGCCGCCTTGGGTTTGTACTGGTGACGCTGAACCACCTAAACCTGGAGATACGCCCGAATGTCTAGTTCGTCCCCGCTGTTGTGCTGTTGAGCCTGGCAGTTGCCCCTGCATTAAGCTGCAATGCCGTTGTTGGTTCCAGTGAGTCCTGTACCTAAACAACGCCATTGGAGTTGGATAATTAGACTTGACCGCCCATTTCAGGTAAGCCTTATGATTAAGGAGCTTCTCATGAAGCTCTTCAAACAATATCGGAGATTCTCGAGCCCGAATGGCCGCTGCTATCTCCTTAAATTAAGATCCAATGCCATTTAGAACATGTATAATCAGGTCTAAGTCATCAAGTGGGTTGCCAATATTTGCCAATTCATCAGCTATGCTTTTAATTTGCCTTAGGAAAACAACCGCTGTTTGTTCTCCTTTCTTAGTGCAGGTGAGTCTTTCTTTCAGTGAAAAAATCCTTGAGTGAGAGCTACTCACATATGTTTTGCCAAGGATTTCCCAAGCCTGTTTAGACACGGTAACCGAGCTAAGCAATGTCACTATGTTTTCTTCAATAGAGGAGATAATCGTAGCGATTAAGAGCTGATCCTGTTTAATTCAGTGTGTATAGCCAGGACCAGTAGCTGGAGGATATGGGAAGGAACCATCCATGTAGCCTTGTAGTCCATATCCAATTAGGAGCGCAGTCATCTACACCCTACAAGCTAGAAAAATTGGTCCATTGAGTTTAATCGAAACCATATTCAAAACAATCAATGAAGAGTTGTTGAACAAAATCGAGTTTGCAGGACTTATAGTGCCCTAGGTATCATTTGGGGTAGTCATGTTGTGTATTAGGATGAACACAAGAGATCGTAGACAGGGTGAGGGTGAGCACACGATAGGAAAAAGAAAAAAATCGTAGGACCAGCCGTTAGGCGTTGTTAAGCTCTGATACCATATTGTAAGCATTCAGAGAAGAGGAAGTGATATGAATGTCATTGTCACTTTCATTCCATCAAATGAGTTTTTAAATATAGAGGAATTAATAACTGATTTACACGAAGATAGGATCTAAAGATACATAACAATAAGTTGTTACAGGTTAACAATAAGTTTTTACAGTCAAAAGGGATGTAGCTTGTGATTATCCCTTAATAATTAACGATAGAATTTTTTATATTTATTTATTTGTGAATTAACGAATTAAAATGAAAATTAACAAATTACAAAAATAATACAAATAAGAGGAACATATTGATGATGATTTTAATTGATAATTGTTTGTCATTTCCAAAGCAATGTTTAGCTAAGATTTCCCGCCATTTAACTTGTTTGTTTCTACACTTCTTTGTTATGATTTTCATATCTTTGATTTTTTTTACCTCTCACAAAGCAAATTAACTTTGTTGGTAAAGAAGTAGAATATCACAGTAAGCGAAGAAAGATAATATTTTGACGAATTTAATTTGTTGGTAAATAAGTAGAAGATCACAGCAGGGGAAGAAACATAATATTTTGTCGAATTTCAATTATCTTCTCAAATAAGTTTTGTTTGTTTTTTCCTTACTTGTTTTTATTATTCCCTCTCTCTGTATCTCTGTCTCACTCTCTGTATCTCTGTCTTTAAGCAATTCTTGTGATCATTCCCTCTCTCTATATCTCTATCTCTAATTAATTCTTGAGGAGAATACATCATTTTATTTACATTTAATTTGGAGAGATATCAGGTACTTTAGTCGTTGCCTCTTTTGGTGGTTGTTAAATTGAATTTGTTATTTATGATTTACTTACAATAAGTTTTGAAGCTATTTGGAATTCATTCGTGTCTAACTTTTTTGTTTCTGTTTATACATATATGTGAGTGATAATTAATGTATATTGTAAAGGTTGAGTTGATTAATATTGACTTCTGGTTAAGACCTTCCAAAACATATTATTCATTTTATGAGAAGAATTTATCGTGAAACCCTTAATTCTCCAATCATTTTTTTTGTTATAGGAATTAAATAAGGTATGTGTGGCAAATTAAAATACCTCCCAGTATTTTTTGAACACTCTTTTTTTGTTGTGTTAATAATTTTATCTAAAAATGGTACTTCGTCTGTGAATTTGTCAAGAGTAGAAATGGAAGGTAGATCTACTTCATACCGTCGATTAGATTATGAAATTGAGAAGGAGTAGCATAAGAATGATATTGGCATTGGCAATGGAAGTAGTGATATGAATTCAACTGATTTGGTTAGCAATGAGACTCGAAATATGAATTCAACTGATTTAGCTGCCAATGAGACTCGTAATATGAATTCAACTGATTTGGTGAATTCAAATTCTGAAGAATACAGTTGCAAAGTTCACTCATATGTTGCAAGAGAGTTAACACCAAAACTTGGCAAAGAGTTCGAGACAAAAGAAGAAGCTTATCAATTTTATTTAATTTATGCCAAACATGTGGGCTTTGGAATAAAAAGAAGCAAAAGTCACAAAGACAAATATGGTAAATTGATTTGCAGGCTTTTTTTTATTGTAGTGCTAAAGATAAAAAAGGATGTTAGATAAAAGAGATTTGTATGTAAGAGCTCCATGTTCAGAAACAAGATTTGGTTGTGAGGTAAGAATGAAAGTTAATAGTGTGAAAACTGAAAATTTTCAAGTGATTCAATTTGTTAAGGATCACAATCACTATCTTTCAAGTCCTAACAAAATACATTTATGTAGAAGTCACAGAAAGATATCTTCAGCTACAGCAATGCAAATTGAAATGGCTAATGATGTAGGAATTCCACCAAAAGCATCTCATGATCTTATGGTGAGACAAGCAGGTAGGAAACATAATCTTGGCTTTATTATGGAGGATTATAGGAATTATTTAAGATTTTAAAGATCAAAGACAAGAAAAAGGGAGATACAAGTGGCGTCTTAGAATATTTGTATAAAATGGTGGTTAGAGATCCTAATTTCTTTTATGCGATTCAAGTGGACGAAGATGACTTGATAACTAATATTTTTGGTCAGACGCAAAGATGAGGAACGACTACTTAGACTTTAGTGATGTTGTTTGCTTTGATATTACTTACAAGAAGAATGGTGAGGGTTGTCCACTTGTTTTGTTTGTCGATGCGAGCCATCATAAGCAAAGATCAGTTTTTGGTGTTGCACTCCTATATGATGAGACTGCTCTTATATTTGAGTGGTTGTTCGACACATTTGGTAGAGTCATATCTGAGAAAAAGTCTACAAATATTCTTGCTGATCAGGATGTAGTGATGGCAAAGGCATTAGCTTCAAGATGGCTTGAAATTCATCATCGACTATATATTTGGCACATTTATCAAAATGCTACAATCTATTTGAGTGGTGTTTTTTCTCAGTTTAAAGATTTTTTACCGGATTTCAGCTTATGCATATAAGATTATAAAGAAGAAGAAATTTTTTCCAATGCATAGAATAAGATGCTACAAAAATATGAACTTGAAGGTAATGATTGGTTGAAACGTATGTTTCATATAAAGGGAAAATGGGCTTTGGTTTATGGACATCAAATTTTTTGTGTAGACATGACCACCACTCAACGAAGTGAGAGCATGAATAGCATTGTAAAAGGGTATGTGAGTTATCTGCATAACTTTTTACAATTTTTAATGACTTTCAGAGGCTTATTGATGATCATCGATTTGATAAGTTAAAGGCTGATTTTAGAAGTAATGTAAGCACTCCAACATTGTCAGCATTTATTCAAAATTTAAAGCATGCAGCTACTGTCTACAAGCCATAAATGTTTAAATGTTTTCAAAATCAATGGAATCATTCTCATGATTTAAGTTTTCTTCATTGTGGTGAAGATGGTACAGTTGCAAAATATGAGATCAGTGTTGTAGGGAACAGCTACGCTAATATGGTCACTTATGATTGATCAAATGATGAAGTTTATTGTAATTGTCAGAAGTTTGAGTTTGTTGGCATTTTATGTTCTTATGTGTTGAAGGTTTTTAACTTGAAAAATATTTTGAGAATACCGAGTAAGTATATTTTGAAAAGATGGAATCTGATCAATCAACCTAACATTAATTTTGATAAAAGGAATAACATAGGAGGTGTCAAAATAAAGTCAAAACCTACATTAAGTAAAAGAATGAAGGGTGGATTAGAGAAAAGTTCAAAGAAAAGAAAGAGGGTAAAAAAATGCAAGACTTCAACAAATATGGCAGATTCGAAACCCATCCCCCTTTCTAATACTCAAGTTATATTTGTGTTGATTTTATGCTTTCAAATCTTTAATGTATATAATTTATATTATGATACTTTTAAGTAATTTTTTCTTTAACTACTTATATTCAGGATTCTAAAGATAATTCCCAACATACTCGTATTATCTCTAGCAGACAACAACCCATATTACATCAAGATCAGGTTAGGTTTCAGTAATTAATAATTTTGCATGTGTTGTTTTACTTATTTTTAGCAAAATTTCCTTTCTTTGTTATGACAAATAGCAAATGCAGTCACTTCCTGTTTCGATGGATTTTACAAGTATGGTTTACAATCATGGAGACTGTAGACCACAGTCTCAGGTTCTACTTCTAATATTATCTTTTGGGCATAATCATTAAGTGATTTCAATTTTGTATTTATGAACCACTTAGTTATGACAAATATGAAATGCAAACAATTGGTGTTTATATGGATAACACAACTATGCGTTACACTCATCATCATTCTGGAACAAATACTAAGGTATTATTTAAAATATTTTCTTTTTTTAATTTGTTATTAATCTTCGAATGATTTATCATGTTAGGTCATTGATGCAGAAACAAGTAAACAAAGTATTAGTGCTATTATCCCACCTTTAATGCGCATGACTAATTTACTTGTGGTAATTTGAAGAGAGTTTTTGACTTAATTTCAGTTTTTATTAATAATTGCATTTCATGTTTATAATTGTATTAATTAATTAAAATTCATTTTGATTGATAGGCACAACAAACATTTGGTTTTGAAAATTGGGGAGATGCAGAGAATTTAGGAGCTGGTATTTTCAATAAGAACTATGGTTGTTGTCTTCATGCCGAAAAGTTTTGTATTTGTAAAAGAGGAGTTTGAAGCAAATTTAGCAGATTGAAGTTCATTCATTTATTGCAATGTAATTCATTTCCATTTTGAAGTTAATTCATTTACTGCAAAATGTAAAGAAAACAACATATTCTTATATTTACTACAAAATTTTAAGAAACTGCAATGTAATTCATTAACTCATTAACTACAAAAAACAACATGGGATTGTAATTCTAGAATTTTGGAAGTTAAATGTGTTAAGTCACAGACGTGACTTAACTTGCATCGTTATGCATGAAAGTCACAGCCGTGACTTAACTTACACTACGGTGCATGAGTTAACTTGCAAGACCATGCAAATCAACATGCACGACCCTGTATGAGTTAACTCCGATTAATTGCACGGTCATGCATTTAGGTTTTGATATGTTTTACACATTAATCCACCCTTTTTACAAATTAATCTAATTAATATTTATACAACTTTGACCGATTTCACTCTATTCATATTTATTCAAATGACAACCAATTTCACTATATGAATTGGAGTACAATCAAACTAAATTCAATACAACATTTTTTCGCTTTTACTCAAGCAAAACAATCACTACTAGAATATGAAAATAAATAATGTAAACAACAAAATTTTCCAACATTTTCCTCCATTTTACTCAAGTAAAACAAACAATAGACAACAATTTTTTCAATTAATAGTAAAAGATGTCAACGATCATTTCAATAAACACAACCTAAGAATTTGAAAGTCATTATACTCTATAAACAAGTTATTATTTGCATATTTAGCCAAAATCAACAAGCACTTCAATTAAAAGAACCATTAAACAAGTGCAATAGATACTCACTCAACTCTTCATCCTCTCAAGCAGTTAAAGGTAGGATATGCATTCACTCAACCTTCATTTCATGTAAGGCATCTACCATAAGCATGCTTACCAATCTAATCTCCACCACTCATATCAAACACAAACATCAATCCGAAGGTCTTTATTTAGGTTGTAATGGAGCCAAGCTAAGGGTAGGAAAAAGAAAAACTGTAGGTTAAACCACTACATAAATTAAGCATTTAAACATAGACAAAAGAATCATCATAAAACACTCAATTTTTTCCTCTCACTTAACACAATTAACACTTTCTATTTTTTTCTTTTCTCTCCTCTTTTTTTCAATTTCTGCTTATCTTCTCTTCCTTCCTTTTCTTTTCTTTCTTTTCTTTTTCTCTTTTTTCTCTCTCTTTTGTTACTATATTTTTCATTTTTTTTGTATTTATGATTATAAAACAAGAAAATCAATAAAAGAGAAATATAAAGGAGAAGTGAAAATCCCCACAACCATACCCATCCCTAATACAATAGGGAACTATACATTATGATTCCCCACACTTATTTTGTAAACCCAATTATACTCATTCAAATGCTCAACTTGCTTTATGGTAGGTACAATGAAGACGACAAATAATTAAGGTGAAGGCTCATATTTGAGTTTAAAGAAAGAAAATGTTTTATGTTAAGCTCAAAAGGGCTAAATCTTAATTGCCTTCATCATTTCAATATTTGCATAAGATTGTATGATATGAGCTAGTATTTGCAAGCAAGTTCTAAAGTTCCTTAATCATGAATGAACACTCTAGACAAAGAATTACAAAATTTGGTATTTAATATTTCAAAAAGGCTCAAAATCTTACCAAATGAAAGGTCTCATTCATCTATCATAATAGGCCAATGTCCTTTTAACCCAAATCCAAGTCAATTAGTCTAAGGATGCAAGTATACCCATTTACTCATATTATGCATTTCTAATCCAGATTGAATTTATTTAATAATCATACATCTTTAACTACTAAATGGGAAAACAAATCTATAAGACACATATAATATTTTTTTCTTTGCTCTAAAATGTTAGTCACACAGCACTTGAACATTAATTTGCCCTTAATATGATAAGAAAATGAAAGGGTGATCTAAGAGGTAAAAGAACGAAAGCAAGGACAAAGATGAAAATGAAAAGAAATTAAAACAACAACCAATAAAAAGGTAAAGGTTAGATACACAATACTAAGATGGGGTGGAGGTTGTTCGAAGCGAGCATTCAAATTGTCCATGAAGGTTCAGATCTCCGCCATGCTAGCTTCAATGTCTGGAGCCTGTCATTTGTTCGTCGTTCAAATACTATCAATTGATTTGTCAGTGATTGATACTCCACAGAACCATATGAGATGTCTACTGCATATGTTGGGGTTAAGGAGGTGGAACATCATCTTCTTCTGAAGCTTCCATTTCTGCAACTCGAGATCACTTGCTGCTTGAAGCTTCCCCTGTGTCATCATTGATAAGAATATAGTGATCGCCTTGCCGACTGATAACCTTCATCAACACCAAAGATTTTAAGTCGAGAGTCAAGTTTTCTTAAACTAGTTGCATCAGTACGGGTGTTTTCTCAGTTAGCAAGCCAATATGTTTTGCAATTTAGGTCAAAAATGCCCCAACAACTATTTTACCTACATTAGATTGAGCCACTTCATGTAAATGCAGACTTAACCAACTACCAGCATTAAAGGTCTTGGCATGTACCATACACCACAAAATAAATAAGTCACTTTTAGAAATTGCCCCATTGCTATCCCCTCTATCGAATAATGTAAAAGTTAAAAACCGATGGAGATAGAAAAGGGCAGGGTCTACAATAGCAGATGATTTAAATCGACTGGGGACAAAGACTTTCTTAAAATTGGTCAATTGTGACCAAAAATCGCTAGCCACAAATTCATCAGGATATTCATAGAAATCATTATTTGGAAAGCCAAAAATATCATTCAGTACTTCTAAAGTGATCAGATAATATGCATTCATTAATCAAAATTGAAGACTTAACGCAACGTTCCTATTATTAGTTTCATGAACTAATTCTAATGTGGTCAGAAACCTTAATGTCAATTCTACATATGAATTTTTCTTAATTTCTGAAAAAATTTTCCCAGCATATATTTTGCAGCAACTTGTGGACTCGATCAAATATTCCTTATTCAATAAGTGCTTGAGAATCTAAAAACCTATTCAGAATAATTTTACGATCCTTAAGAAAAGTATACCTTTGTTGGTGCTCTCTACTTTCAAAGATGAGACACGGAATACCTAAATTAGGCTTTTGTGGTATAGAAGAGCGAACACTAGGGTTGTTTTGTTCTTGGAGGTATAACTGGTTGTGTAGGTAAATGTAAGGGCTTGCAGTATTAACTGGAGCAACGACACAGTTCTGTGGTGGCTACTGTGGCATTGTTGTGTGATGGCCACCAAGAGATTATTACGAGTGTGCGTTAGGCAATGGGTGTGCGTTATTGAGGGAATAATAATGGTCTGCAGGTGGAGAAGAAGCAAAGCATAATGTGAAGATTATATAGAGGGAGAGGGAGTGTTAGGGAGTACATTCCATAGGTGTGACTCCCCAGTCACACCCGTGACTGGGCATACCCGAGCACTCACACCCCTAATCACGGGTATGATTGGGGAGTACTGTACGGCCCCGATCTGGTATCCAAACGGTGCCGATCTTGGGGGCAAGACTATAGTCGGCATGTTTTCGATAACAAACTGACGATTCGTGACCGACTGCGGTTCGTTTGCACTGATTTTTCCTCGACCGAGTATGACCGCATATT
>JANSVA010441830.1:0-17702 GCA_025504915.1 Erythroxylum reticulatum | reverse complement strand
GAATTATCTAAGTCCAATAAGATTCCCCACTTGGCTTCAAGGAAGGTTATCAAGCTAAGTAAGAAATATAAATGGAGATTTTAAAGCCCATGATTGAATGTTGGGCTTGCACTAATTAATGCTTAATTAGAAGCCTAAATGAACATTTAAAAATGAGCTATACTTTGGTTTAATTTAATTAATTAGATTAATTATATTAAAGCGGAATTCTTAAAGAAATGAAGTGTATTTTCGGTTTTTAATGGCTGAATGTTCATCTGCACATTTAGCATTGAATTGCTAAATAAAGATGGTATTTATCATGCTTTATCATTATTAAATGGAGTTATGATCTTGCCATTAAATGGTTTAATGGTTATCTTTTAATGATGGCATGTAATGTGACTTTTTTAGCATTCATTTGATTAAAGAAGAAAGATGTGTATTGGATGGATCATTTTCCATCTTTCTTCACTAAGAAAACCAAAATCGATATGTCATATTAGGTGATTAGTCTTTTCTTATAGCCATCTTAAAACAAATAAGAAGTGTCTCATTTAATGGCTTCTTTATGTTTGATTAGAAAAAGCTATGATGCATTGGATGCTCTCCCTTTCTTTCTTTTCATGCATAACTGAAATTGAGGTATGTAAGAAAGGGTTCTTGCATTGTTTTGACTAACTCTCTCCTCACTCCTATGCATGGCCAAAACTTTGAATGAGAAGAGTCTCATTGTTTCCTTCTTTCTTTTAAGAAAAATCTCCTCCAAACATTTCTTCTCCTTTCCCACCAAAGGATCTTGATAACCAAGTTGTCCAAGAAGAACAAACGGTAAATCAAATTGGTTGAGGATGCAACAACAAGGAGAGGACAGATTGACAAAGGAAAGGATTCCAAAGCTAGGCTAAAGCTAAGGTTGGATATAAGAAGAAGGAGAGGATAGCTCAGCGAGGAGTTAAAGTTGTAGCGAAGGAGTCGATAATAATCTCTATATTGTTTATGTTTATTATTATCCTTATACCGTATCATTTATAGATTGGCCTGATGATTTGGATATATTGCTTCCATTTCAATTTAGATTTCTAACAAGTTTTGAAATATGTCATTTCTCCAAATATGGCATGCTTTCGTTTCTCGATCCAACAACATTCTCTCAGGTCGAGACGTAGAACATTTTCTGCTAGCTCCTACTAACTCTAGGTTGTTTATATCAACTGACCTTCCAACTTGATCACCTATAGTGGACGACCTATAATGGACAATAAATTCAATTACTATCTGTACTTTTCATTCCTGACAATCTTATATGTCCCTATGGATGCCAAACCATGCTCTCATACTAAGAATTGTAGCACCTCCCTCTCACAAGACATATAACCGACATCATACTAGATAAATATTTATATGGTTTATGTACAATGCATGCTCAATCACAATCTCAATTATATTTCCTTAATTCACTTCTCATGATCATTCATACTTCAAAACTCATATATGTCTAATTTGAACTTGGGTTTACACCTCAATAGTACAAACTTACTCCAAGTTCATCACTCAATACAGTTGATTCTTATACAATCATCAATTAATCATAACAATCCTTTCCTAATGAAGTTATATGACCATGAAATTTGATGGAGAGTAAGAATCATATTTGAGAAGTTTGTGGTTCAAATTTCAAGTCAATTGGAGGTTTAAATAAGGAGTTATGGTCAAAAGAGTGAAAGGTGTTTAAAACTGTCAAAAAGCATTGCCCCTTCACTGTCATCATGCGCTTCCTGTTGATTCCTCTCTGTCACGATCGTCATGCAACTCCCCGATATTCCTTTATCACAATCTTACTTGTGCACGATTGTCCAACTCCCTAATACTTCCTTTCTGTTATGATCGTGCTTGTGCACGATTGTGTACTCTTCCTAGTGTGTCCTCTCTGTCATGATCGTACACTACCTAATGATCAATTATTCATAGTTCATTGCAGATCCTCTCCAAAATTCATTTATATGATTCTTTTCACTCATGTTTTTGCACTCATTCTATACATAAAACTAAATCATAAACTGGTCTCTATATTCATCAACTTTCAATTCTCATTAAAACATCATTTTCATAATCAACCTATCTCAAAAACATCTTTAACACCAAAAATAGAACATCTAAATACTTATTTTTTTCATCACTACGTTTCTACACCTTTTTCCTACACCATTATCAATGATCTTTCCATTTCAAACTCATCTCTACAACATCTCATGAAATATTAATCATCATAAAAACAAAAGCAAGACACCAATATTCTCATTCTTCATCCATAATGCACATGTGTAATGACCACTATTCTCATGATCATTTAATATCAATTAATCATCATATTTGTTTCATATTCATATAAATCATGAGGATTAACATGTTACTTACTTGATTAAGCTTCAAACTCTTCAAACACTTTAAGAACACAAAGAGTCCCTAACTTCTCATACAAGCCACGTAAAACACTATAAAGGTTTGGAGGTTTAGGTTTTCTTGTGGCAAATAAAGAAGAAAACAAGGTGAGAGTAGCAAGTGAAAGATGAGAGAGCTAGGTTCAACTTGAATGGAGATTGGTGAGAAATTTTATGAAGAAGGTATAGAAGAAAGCCATAAAGTAGAAAAAAAAAGCAAGATTCCAGACACTTTAATGGTCTTTCAAAGTTAAAGAATCATGGGATATAGACATGTCTTGGCAAGTGACACTTGTTACTTGCCACATGTCATTTTCTTATGATCTCTCCTTAGTCTTTTATTTATCTAGTCTATTTGTCTCTAATTTTTACTCCAATTGTCTCCCAATTTTCCATGACATATGTCATTAATCCCAATGTCGTTTATAAAAATTTCCATTGTCATTTGACTCTTATTTCTAATGCCATTTATCAATTGTCTTGACACTTGCATTTTTCCTAGTCCAAAAATACCCAAAATTTCAGAAATTTTCTAAATTTTACCAAAAAAATCTAGATCAACAATTATTATCACCAAATCAATTTTTAATACAAATAATCTGCCATTCTCAATATAATCATATTTATAAATCAATTATATCCGAAAATGTTAATGAATATATATACAATCATGTTAATATGTGCAATAATCAAATTCACATATGTGTGTATATTATATTATGCATGAGCATGAAATGCACCTTCTAACTTCTCAATAATCTCTCATGTACATTATTTTAAGGTTCTAACCCTTAACATGGGATAATGGGATGTTAAATCCCAGCTCTAGCAGCATTGGATTTGGGCCATCTCCTTCATTGTTCTAGAGCTCTCTGCAAGTGTATCTGTAATTACCTTGGTGTTGGCAGAGATTGTGTCTATTACCTTCTTCCAGCCCCGTTCTTCTACATCTTCTTTCTTTTCGAACTCTTCACTGATCAAATCCTGTTCTTGTTATTGTTGGGTGATTGAACTTGCTTAACTACTCCTGTCCTTGACATGTGTCTTGGAACTAATATCTTGAAGCTCCATATTATGGGACTTCAGGATTTTAGCTTGCTATAGATGATGGTGGTTCATAAACTCAAGATGGTAGACTATAAGTTTGTTGCACTAAACTCCATAGTAGTTAGCTATAGCGAAAACTAAGTAACCTATTCCTAAATTATTATTCCTCTTCTTTCGAGTAGAAATAATTGCATTAAAATGTGGCTAGTTGTGTAAATTGGGATGCTATGATCCATGGACCACAACATAAACAATTCCTTTGTCGATCACTTGTTGGTTTCTTTTTTTTCAAAAACATTTTGGCATATGAATTTGTGCATCAACAAGTCTTCGTGACTCCTAATAATGTTGTTGTGTGCATTCTTAGTGTCAAAATGCTATAATTTAGTTAATTTCGTCCAATAGGGACTGACACAGAAATTTTCATGCTGATCCATTACAGAACACATGAGGACACCAAAAATTTCATACATGGTTCCATAATCAAGCCATAAGGTTGTCCCCGTAACCTAAACCACATTTCCCTAGATTTGGTAGATTCATATTAAAGAGAAGTAAAAAATTCTACGATTAGTTCTTTATAAACTGGGAATTGAAATTGAATAAACCGACCCCATTAATTTTCTTATCTAAGCTCTAGACCTTGTCTCGCAGTTCTAATCTATCTAAAGTTTCAAAGTGAAAATATTTTGGAACCATAATTTGTTTACTACGAAAGGAATGGAAATGAGTACCTTCCTTATTCGATAAGATCGATAAAGTTGCTCTATAATTAGCTGCTTTGCTCCTTTTCCCTCGTCCTAAGACTTGTGTTCACCCTGCTGATTGTTCACGCTTTACTATTTGCTAGATTCGTGACATATTGGCTTGTTAGTCAATGGAAAGAAATTTGGAGGTTTGAAATTTTATAGAGATAAGTGAGTGATTAGAGGGATAAAGTTTAGAGAGATAAAGTGAAAATGAAAGTAAGTGAAAAAGTGAAGTTAGAAATGTATTTATAGGTGATTGGATGCTAAAATGGTAAAATTTTAAGTGAAATGTGCTTGTTTGTCATTTATACCCTACCATAGAGCATGATCGTGGGAATTTTTTCACCAATTTTAATTTTTCCTCTTCTTTTGTCATTCTCCACTTTTCAAAAACCGTTTCTTAACTCCTTATGGCTCTTTATCTCTCTTTGCTTACTCCATCAATCATAGAATTCATGTCGATGTCCCATACCTCCCAATTTTATTGAAAACAAAATATCCTAATTATAGATTTAAAACTTTCTAAAGACAATTTAAGGAAATTAAAATTCTATGGGTTGCCTCCCATATAACGCTTCTTTTCATGTCAGTAGCTCGATGCTTTTCTTTTGCTCATGGTGGTTCAAATGAGTGATGCAATGGTTGTATAGTCATTAATCTAACAATTTGCACATGAGCTACCATGCCCTTGGTTTCACCTTCTTTCTAGCTCTCTTTCTTATGCCTACTTCTTCACAATCACTTCTTTGTAAAGGCATTCCTAGGATCCATAATATCTTCCCATTGCTCTCGAGTTTCAAGTTTTGAGTTCCTTGACATTGGTTGGAGGTAAAGGAGGACTGTTGTCTTTCTTTGATACTTTGAAGGTTACTTACTACTTACCAACTCTCAGAGTTAGTCCCCCCCTCCCCATCAACATCAATGATTGAGTAAGCAGTAGCTAGGAATGGTCTTCCAAAGACCTAAAGGGTTTCTACATCTTCTCCAATATCCAATATATAGAAGTCTATGGGAAAATAAAATTATCAACTTGTACCTGCAGAACCTTAATAATCCCCTTCGGTTGATAGATTATTTTGTCGACCTTCTTTACTAGCATCTTTGTGGGTACTAACTCTCCTAACCCTAACTTTTGACCAAAGGTGTAGGACATCATATTGATACTCGCTCCCAAATTTGTGAATGCTCTGTCTTTGTTAACTCCATTTATACTACAAGGAATGTAAAATCCCCTGGATCCCCTGTATTTTGTGCTATGTTGGGTTTTTCTTCTGCTTTGCACCCCTTAACCTTCTTCTTCACCGATTCCATTAACATAAGCCTCGTTTGTAGATGTTTTGTTATGTTCTCAACCATGTTTAAGTCAACCTCCTAATAATTCCTCACTACCTTACTTGACAATGATTTCCACTATGATAGAATAGGGTATAGTAATTTGGGTTGAGATTCCTTGATTGGCTTAATTCTGAGCTCACTTGGAAGGAGTTCCACAATTACTTGTCCTTTTCCCTTCTCTCGATTCTCCTTTATATTATCAAGTTCATTTTCCTGGGTTTGAGTGATGGCCATGATCCTTTCCTTTGGGTTAGACTCGGTATTGCTTGGAAGGGTTCCTATATTTTGAGTAGATATTACTTCAACTAGTTGACCTATATGGACCTCCAAAGTATGTATTAAAGAGGCATGGTTCTTGATAACTTGCTAGAATTTGCTCTCAAGCCTCCAATGTCCATCCTTCATGTCTCCAATCTTATCTAAAATCTCAACTTAGATTCCACTGAGGTTGGTTTATCTTGTTGAAAGGTCGATTGCCCTTGAGGTCTGAACTATACTCCCACATTGTTCATCCAAGAGAAGTTAGGGTGATTCTTCCACCCAGGGTTGTAAGTGTTAGATTAGGGGCTGTTTCCCCTTCCTCGTCTATAATAGGATCCGATTTAATTCACTTACTCTAGATCGCCGTCCTTCATTAAGAACCAATCCACTATGTCATGGTCCAATTGTCCATAGATTTCACACTTAAGTTGTATAGCCTTCACTGGAGTCGAGGACGAAGCCTTCATAATGTTGAGTTGTCGAGTCAATTTATCAATCCTCGTATACATTTCCATCATTTGATCAACAACCACAATTCCTTTTTATTCATACAATGTAATAGTTTGTCTAATCCGCCCATTCGTCCATAAACAGCTGTTACTAGACATCTCCTCTATTAATTCTTCCACTTCATCAAATGTCTTTCTCATTAATGATCTTCCTGAAGTTGCATCTATCGTGCCTCTCCATTGAAGAACGTTTACAAAAAAAAATGCTTAGGTAAGTTATGATGTGCGCATTTCCATTGTAAATCCTTGTATCGTTCCCATGCTTCGTAGATCGATTCCCCATCAACTTGTTGAAAGTTGGTGATTTCCTTAATGATCTTAATAGTCTTGATTAGGGGAAAATATTCATCTAAAAATACATGAACTAACTGATCCCAAGTGGTAACATTGGCTGGGTTAAGGGAGTGATACTAAGCCTTTGCTCTATCTCTAAGGGTAAAGGGAAAGAGCATAATTCTAACTACATCTTCTAACATCTGATGGTACCTAAAGGTATCACAGATTTCTAAGAAGTTTATCATGTGTACGTTGGGGTCTTCATTTGCTAGTCTATAAAATTGCACATTTTGTTTATGAATGTTCAAGAGATCTGGTTTAATTTCACATGATGCAACTTGTACAAGTGGTCTAGCTACTCCTTGGTTAACCGCATTGAACCCTAGTCTCATAAACTCCATAAGGGTCTTCTGTTGTCATCCTAGGTTCGCTCCGTGGTCCAAATCTTACTGAAATTCCTCGATCATTGTTGTCTTTGAGATTTCTTCTTTTTTATACCAAGTTTTCCTAATTGTTCATTCTAGTCGAGTGATGTCTAAATATAATTTTTTAGTTGTTTGACTCGAACTTCTCGTGACTTATGTGTTTATGCAAGAGCAAGATTTCAGAAATAGAAAAGAAATGATGAAAATAAAAATTAAAAGCTAAACTAAACACCTTAAATTATAGAACTAAAATAATCGCCTCCCTGATAATGGTGCCAACGATTGCAGTTTTTTCATATTTAACCTCGACAAGACGAAACAATTCGCAATAATTCAAATGTAACAAAAGTAAGACAGGAATGCAATTCAATTAAGAAAATAAATTTAAAAATCAATCATGAAATATTAACAAATTAGCAAATTGCAACACACACTCACGAATCAATCTAAGGAACTATCAATTGAGAGAAAGGTGAATTTTGCCTATCCTTAATGATAGCCTAATTGATTATGAATTATTGGATTATTGGTTCTAGACGACTCCAAGGTTGATTACTCTCTCTCAAGTTATAACTATTAACCTTAATTGATAAACCCTGATCAGATTATGGGAATTGCAATCTCTTAATTAACAATCTATCCAAAACCCTAATTAGATCTGAAGTTGTTTAATAAGCTATCGGAAACTATTGCAAGATCTCTCTTCGCACAATTTACCGATTTAATTTAATTCTCATTCTATTAAATTGCCTAACTCTCATTAACCCAATTTAAATATTTTTCACTCCATTCACCCTCTCAGTTTATCATTGAATTATGCAATTGTAGAAATTAAATCACAAAGCATCTAGTAAAAACAAAATCAATCAAATTTCATTAACTCAAAACTTAATCCCTGAATGTGAGTATAGACATCCTCAACAATCAAAAATCCTATCAAATCAATGACTATTCCAATTCCATATAATAATAAAATTGAAAATACACTGAAAACTAGATCTGAACGGATGATGGAGGTAGCAACATTGGGAAGCCTTTTGTCCTGGGAAGTACTTTGAGTCAGCTTCTTCTCCACATCCCTCTTCCTTCATCTCTTTCTTAATCTTTTGCCAATTCTCTCTAAGGTTTTCCAATGGTGGCTGATGCAAAAAGCTCCTCTCCTTTGTTATATTCTTTATATGCCTTTTGTGTTATAGGCAGCTTTAGGGTTTTTTAGGGGTCACAAAGGTCTAAAAAATCAATCGAAACTTCACCTTTTTGGGTGTCTGTATGTGGGCCTATAGGCCCACGAGATATTTGACCCTTTTGTCATGATCGTAGCAAATAGGCCATGATCGTGGGTCGTGTCTTAGGCTTCTATCATGATTGTGGCAATTGGGCCACGATCGTGGAAATTGGTCCACAATCATGGGTAGTCTTTAATGCTTATGTCATAATCATAGCATATGGGCCACGATCGTGGGGCTTTGTTTTTCCTTGAAAGTCTCTAAAACTTCTTCGTTCTTCGATGTTGGCCCTGAAACACTAACAAACACATCAAGGTACCTCAAAGACATAATAATTAAGCACATAAACTTGTACTAACCCATAAAAACACTTAAACATAATTAATTAACAAACTAACACAATTCTAACCTAAACATTCTAAACGATTAAGTTAACGTTTAAAAACATATCAAACTAATCCCTAAAAGATAATGCAATTCACACTTATCAACTGCCAAAAGTCATTCAACTATACTGCCAATTGTCTCTTACTTACTTATGCCAAATGTCACTAAATGTATAGGCTTAGTCAGCCTAATTTTTCCATATGTTAACTTGTCTTGACACTTGACAATTTTTCTAGTTCAAATGTACATTTTAATACCTCAATATTCTAATAGCAACAACTAATTCCAAGTTACTAATTATAGCCCATGAAACCAATATTCAATACTTATGCAATTCATAATCATGTCGCAATTGTAATACTTATCACATATACTTTCATGAACCAGTAACATTTAAACTAGGGTATAATTTGGGACCTTACAATTCACTCCTCTTTGAAAGAATTTTGTCCTCAAAATTCGTACTTGATAAGAATAGCTAAGGATATTGAGAAATTTATACCTGATAAGAATAACTAAGGATACTAAACTCTCATGGTTGATTCCTGTTCCTATGTTGCTTCCTCGAGTCCATGGTGTTGCTAAAGTACTTTCACTAAAGGCATTTGATTATTTTTGAGTTGTTGGACTTCTCTGGCTAAGATAGATACAGGCCTTTCCTTATAAGAAAAATCTGATTGTACTTGAATTTCTTGCACAGGAAACTTATATGTATCATCAATCAACATCTTCTTAACATAGAAACATGAAACACATTGTGCAACTAGCCAATTCTTAAGAAGAGTTAACTGATAAGCTACTAGTCCAACTCTCTTAAGAATCTCATAGGGACGGATGTAGTGTGGACTGAGCTTACCTTTCTTCCTAAAACAAAGTATATTTCTCCGTGGTGACACTTTCAACAACACCTTATCACCTACCTGATACTCAATATCTTTCCTTTTAAAATCAACATAGGATTTTTACATATCACTGACAGCTTTGAATCTTTGTTGGATAACTTAAACTCTCTCTTCAATATCTTTCACAATATTAGGCCTGATCATCTTGTTTTCACCTAATCTAATAAATCGAATTCTTACACTTCCTACCATATAGGGCTTCATAAGGTTTCATGCCAATACTAGTCTGATAATTGTTTTTATAAGCAAACTCCATCAAAAAACGATATTTATTCCAACTTCCTGAGAACTCTAACACACAACCCCAAAGCATATCTTTTAACACTTGAATTACCAGTTCAGATTGTCTATCTGTCTGGGGATGGAAAGCGGTACTAAACTTGACTCGAGTACCCAGAGCCTTTTGCAGACTTTTCTAGAATCTCAAAGTAAATCGAGTATCATAATTAGAAATAATATACAATGGTATCCCATGCAATCTCACTATTTCATTCATATTTGCAAGCTTATCCAATGGATAGTTAGGATGAACAAGCACAAAATGAGCATACTTGGTGAACTTATCCACAATCACCCATATAACATCATGCTTTCTTTAAATGAGAGTAAGCCTAGTGATGGTAATTCATAATATAGCCACAACATTAGCCTTACTAAGATGATAATTCATAATATAGTCATAATCCTTAACGAGTTCCAACCAACATTGTTGTCTCAGGTTTTTTTTTTTGGATAAGTAGGTATTTCATGCTTTTATGATTAGTAAATATCCTACAATTTTCACCATATAAGTAGTGTCGCCAAATTTTCAAAGCAAACACTACTTTCTGGAAGCTCAAGATCATATATAGGGTAATTCCGTTTGTGTGGCTTTAGTTTTTTAGAGGCATATACAATCACCTTTCTATCCTGCATTAAAACACAACCAAAATCGTTCCTAGATCCATCACTAAACATACCATATTCATTACCAGAAGTAGGTTAATCCATTACAGGAGCTTCGGTAAGCATTCTTTTTAATTGATCAAAACTAGTTTGACATCTAGTAGACCATTCATACTTCACTCCTTTCCATAACAATGTAGTCAAAGGGGATGCTATCACTAAAAACTCCTTCATAAACTGGCAATTGTAACTAGCCAAACTCAGAAAACTTCGCACTTCCATCACACTTCATGGCATCTTATAGTTAATAATTGCTTCAATCTTACTAGGATCAACTCTAATCCCTTGAGAAGAGACAATATATCCTAGAAAAGATACTTTCTGAAGCCATAAATAATGCTTGCTTAGCTTAGCATACAACTGTTTTTCTCGCAGAAGATGTTGAATATGATCATGCTCACTCTTAGAATAAAACAAGATATCATCTATGAATACCACAAAAAACTGGTCTAAATACGGTCTAAACACTCTATTCATCAAGTCCATGAATGCAACTGGACCATTAGTTAAACTAAAAGGCATTAACAAGATTTCATAATGTCTATAATGAGTCCTGAATGCAGTCTTCAAAACATCCACATCCTTTACCTGAAAGTCAATAGTACCCTAATCGCAGATCTATCTTGAAAAATACTCCTACACCTTTTAATTGATCAAATAGATCTTCTATCCTTGGAAACAGATACTTATTCTTCACTGTGACTGTTGGACCTTGAAATTTTTTCTTTAAATTAAACATGATTTAAAACAATTTTGAGGTTTTGATAGATTTAATTTTTGGAGTTATAATTATGTCAAAGTTAGTAGGATTTATTGAATGGGTAAGTGGAATTAAAGTGTTAATGTAATAAGGATGTTCAAGGACATTTTTTGGAGATCACTTAAGCATAAAAGAACATAAGCTTATAAGGAAGGGTAAGATGGACTTTTTGGGATCATTAAGGGTAGAAATGGCAGAAGAATATGTTGTCTTGCTTGTTAAAGGGAGAAAAATGTGAATTGAAGGGAGGGAATAGTGAGAAACGAAAATAAGAGAGAAGAAGAGAGGTTTCGGTGAAAGAAGAAAAGAAGATAAATCAAGCTTGTTAAGGTAGGTTAACCATCTTTCCTTCTTGCTTTATTAAAGAAATGAGTTATGTTGAGGATGAAAGAGTTAAAGGGAGAAAGGGGTTTATGTAGAGAATGAAAGGTTTGTGTTGGAAGAAGATGAATTAGGAGAACCAAATTGATTTTAAGGTTTCTAAACTAGGTCTTAGGTTTTCTAACCTAGATGTAATATGGGTAGGTTAGATTTGAGCTTAATTTGTGTGTGTTGCAAATTTTTTTAATTTTTGAAGTTTAATAATTTTATTGGAATGCTTTTCTAAATGGAACCTTGGTTGTTTTAGGAAACCAAGGGAATCTTACCCAAGAGCAAGGGGAAAGGCAAACTTGACTTAGATTTTTGCAAACTAATTAGATGGGTAACATATTTATGGTTATAGTATAATTGGGAAAATT
Organism: Erythroxylum reticulatum; assembly: GCA_025504915.1. Taxonomy (NCBI): domain Eukaryota; kingdom Viridiplantae; phylum Streptophyta; class Magnoliopsida; order Malpighiales; family Erythroxylaceae; genus Erythroxylum; species Erythroxylum reticulatum. The sequence continues at coordinate 5,720 of JANSVA010441830.1, read as the reverse complement.
CTTGCATATGTTTGTATGTTGGATTGATTGAAATTGATTTGTTTGAAATTGACTTATTTTTAAATGTTGAAAATGCATGATGAAATATGACTATGTTATACCTCAAAAGAGGTCATGACATTTTATATTAAATGAAAAGAAGACAAAGCATAAAAGTATGAGCATATGAGAAAACGAATATGTTCTTTTGTTTGGGCAAAAGTGGAATTATTATGGTCGTCACATGCACATTGACAAGAGCATTCTCCCGACTGCTCGTTTATGACATAAAAGCTCTGAACTTGGAATCATTCTATTCATAGGATAAACGTCGATTTCTCCATTCTATTTTTATGGAAACCTCGAGCCATTGTTGTATATTGTATCTTTAATTTGTCATGAAAGATGCATTTGAGTGTTATGTGTTATAAGTGTTAAACTAAATTGAAGAATGCTTGAATTACTAAATATACATATATATATATATATACATATGCTTGAATTTGTGGTCAATTGCCAATGGCTATAAATATATTGGCCACTAAGTTATGTAGCTCACCCCATTATTCTCTCCTCTGGCGCAGAACGAGAAGGTTAGCAACCCTTAGAAGGCATAGGAAACTCCAAGATATTAGAAACATTTGTAACTAAGTTAGTTTGATCATTTTTGGATAGCTTCCCAAGCATGTTAAACATTGAGCACCCTATGTATGTTGTATTTTGTGTTAAGCCTTTGATTATAATGTTATTGTGTAATTAAAGTTATGTATGAACTTCATTTGATTTAGAAATGGATTAAGAAGTTTCCAAAGTTTCCATCGTGTATGTGCATATTTCTCTTGTAATTGTACATTTCATACTTCAAGTCTTTCATAGGTGTGAAAATTGTTTATTGACTTTAGGGGAAAAACTGGACTAATTTAGGCTAAATTAGTTAAATTTGCCTTTGGGAAAGTTATAGCTTATCTTTCTAGCTTTCCAATGGTATATAGTATGAAATTTTTAGACACAAGAGTCGAAAGTTATGGTCCTTATAAGTGGAGAAGCTTAGGAGTATAGATTGTATTGTCTGGTGATGGCGTATCATGTGGTGATGATGTCTCGTCTAGTGATCACATGTCTTTTGGTGATGACGTGTTATCTAATGTGCACTGTTCATCTTACATCTTATGGTAAACTTTTGACCCTCTAAATGACAAAATTTGTCTTTAAAGTCTCATAAAAGTTGTAGATCTTGAAGTCCCCTTTTGAACCATCTAAAGAACACCTTAATCTGATATCTCTAGAAAAAGTTATGACAATTGTTCCAATTCGTCTAGTTTCATCTAACCCTATCATCTGGTCCAATTTTGTCCCTTTATATGATATAATCTGTTTATAAGATCTTGATAAAAGTTGTAGATATTAATTTCCTCTTTCTAACCATCTAAAGAACACCTTAATCTGATTTCCCTAGAGAAAGTTATGATAATTGTTTCAATTCTTCTAGTTTCATCTGACCCTATTTTCTGGTCCAATTTTGTTCCTCTATATGATAGAATCTATCTTCAAGTTCTGTATGAAAGTTGTAGATCTTGAAGTCCTCTTTCAAACCATCTAAAGAACACCTTAATCTAATATATCTAGGGAAAATTATGCTTATTATCCCGAAATAGGATCAATATGGTTGAGCACAAGTACTATTTCAGTTTAATGACTTCGAATGGTGGGCTCCAGAAGCGGGTCTAGCATTGTTTGGTATCAAAGATCAGGTTTTTCCTAGGATTAGAATGCATAGTATGATGGATTGTTATATTATGTGATTACTTGTTGCATTGTGAATTGATTGAATTGCATTAAGTGACATGCATATTATGCATACATATAGGGATTAGGATTTTAAAATGAAATGTAAGCTAATGGTTAGTGTTTACATTGTGAATTGATTGAATTGCATTAAGATGCCACCTCATAGATGGACACGAGGAGTATTGTAAGGATCGATTGCACCTGACTCTCCAGGGTGGAGAGTATGAATCAGTAGCCCTAGGAAATGCTAACGCTTCTGTAGGGCAAGGTAGTGAACCCGTTCGCTCACAGACGCGAGAGTCTCCTCTTCTACAGGAGCAAATGCCTACTCCATTAGATCTGAGGATATTTCAGGCATTCGTTCAAGATATGAGTCAGATGCCGCAGTCCTCGACTCTGACCCCAATCAAGAAGGGGGAAACAATTTGACAAGCTCAGGAAGTATGGGGCAGTGGATTTCTATGGGACAATAGATCTAGAAGAAGCTGAGACTTAGTTGAGAAAGACCAAGAGGATACTAAATTAGATGGATTCTGAGGATGATGAGAAAGTTGTGTATGTTGCAAGCTTGATATAGGGAGATGCTCTGCATTAATGGGAGAGTGTGCCAGGGAGCCAGATGAGACAGCCAGTGCTGGCATGGAAGGACTTCTTAGCTGCTTATAAGAAGAAGTACCTATTTGAGGTGTATACTTAGCAGAAGGAGAGAGAGTTTCTGAGTCTCACCCAGAGGGAAAGGATAGTGAGTGCGTATGAGCACTGATTTACACAGCTATCCTGATATACAGCAGAGATGATGATGAGTGACGTAGCTAAGTGTCGTAGGTTCGAATTGGGGTTACATCTAGCTATTAGAGAGAAAGTGGTGGTACAAAATTTTTGTGATTTTCAATAGCTGGCTAAAACGGCTCTAAGGGTTGGAAACATTAGGAATATAAAGAGTGTCGTGAGTAAAAAGAAAAATGGAAAAGAACAGTTCAAGAGGGGAGATGGTACTTCTATGCCTAAAAGGAGTGCTAGGACTTTCCTTGTGCAATCTGAGGAGAGAAGCAATAGTGCAAGTGGGTCTAGACCTATGAGGACTTCTACTATTTCTCATTAAGCCTCAACGATAGGAGGTAGACCTATGAGGACTTCTACCTAAATGCAATCATTGTGGCATGTTCCATAGAGGGAAATGCTACAGGCTGACTGGAGGTTGTTTCAAATATGGGGAGAAGTGGCACATGGCTAGAGAGTGTTCGAAGTATGCAAAAAGAGAGGGATCATAGATGCAAGCTTCGAAGAGAACTGAGGCAGTGGGGCACAAGACTGCAACTGAAGTGGCTAGCTCTAATGTAACTAGGAGGTTTAATCCTCCAGAAAACCTATGGGGCAAGCACTAGCTAGAGAGTTTGCAATGACACGGGAGGACGCAGAGACCGCTCCAAAAGTTATGAATGGTATGATTAAATTATTTAATTATGATGTAATTATTTTGATTGATCTAGATCTACCCACTCCTTTGTTTCATCAGGTAGAAATGTGTATGGTAGAGATTTGAGCCCATTGGATACTCCCTTCATAGTAAGTACTCTAATCAGCCAGTGTATTATGATTAGCCAAGTTTTTAGAGATTGTGAGATACATATTGATGGGGGACACATAGTGGTAGATTTAATGCCATTAAGGATGAGAGGATTAGATGTGATTTTAGGTATAGACATCTTAGAGAACTACAATGCCAAATTAGATTACAAACAGAAGATAGTGGAGTTTGAGTTAGACAATGGAAGTAAGTTAATTTTTATGGGAGATAGAAAATTAAGCTCATCGAGAATTTTTTCGGCATTAATGGTAGAGAAAATGATGAGGAAAGGGTGTTGGAACCCCATCCTTGCTAGTCACGTGTCCGACGTCCTACGTGACATCTAGACGCGCAATCCCACAAGGGAGGAATTCCCCACCAAGTCAAAACTCAACAAAAATACCCAAATCACATACTTCTAAACAGATTTGAAGATTTAAAAGTCTTGGGTCCTAAATTGAAAATTTATTCCTTCAGATAAGTTGTAATTCCATGTCTCTAGCTTGTTCAAAACTAAGAATCACCTCATTCGGACCTCTACAGGTCGAGATACCACCATAATACGGAAGCATGTTCAGACTTTTTAACCGATCCTCTCACTTAATTCAATTTAATCTTTTTTCAATCAATCTTAAAACTATATATTTTTGCATATAGGTAGAGGAATGTCTTAGGAATCTAATGCTTCAAAAATCGGGTCAATCGGAGGTCGGACGGAAAAGTTATAAGCAAAAGAGTGGAGAGAGGTCGGGTTAGGGAAAACATGATAATAATCGACTAGTCGAAGCTTATTAGTTGACTAATGTAAGTAAAAATCATGACACTAGTCGACTAGTCAAAGATTATTAGTCGACTAATGCCTACATTATCTGATTGACTAGAAACTCTTGGCCTTTCTTCCAACATCCCAATTTCAACAACTCATAAGTTTTGACCCAGAACTCCTAAATTTGCAAATTTGGTATCAATGGAAACTTAAAAGAAGAACTAAAACTTCCATGAAGGACTTAAAAACAAATTCGGCCTATAAAGGAGTCAAAATCTACCTCAAAGTGGCTGTCTTAAAAATGTCATCCTAAACGGAAACATAACTTCTAAAAATCATATCTTTCAGCTCCATCATCCAAAACTATCATACTTCATATCCATGAAAAGATCAAAGGATAACCTACAACTTTCATAAGACCCTAAGAACAATATCTAACTCTATGAGGGTCAAAAATTCACTCAAAGTTTCTGTCCCTAAATTCACCATTTTGACAGCACCTGCACTCAACTTCATCAATTCACATCTTTCAATTCCCACATCCAAAAATAGCACATTGTGCATCATTTGAAAGCTATGAAATCCCTCTATAACCTCAAGAGGAAACTTGAATCTAATTCAATCCATATCAGTCCAGAATTTGCCTCAAAGCACAGCATACACAAACCTACCCTTATGTACATTTACAAAAACCATACAAAGTTACATTTTAAACAACATTGGCAAAACACAATCAAACTTGAATATCTTTACATAATATCAAAATATGAGTTCTTACAAAGCTTTAGTGGGAATTTCTAGACCCATTACATTCAAGTCTCGGAAATTCAAATTACAAAGAAAAGGAACCACATTAACAGAAATTTTTTCTCCAAAATGCAACTAAAGCTTTGTTTACAAAATATATCTTCAAAATCAAAAAGAAAACGGGAGTGACACCTTGACCTCGGTTCGATCACTCATTTTCTTGCTCATCACATGTGGATGGGAGGAAAGAAGGGGGTGAGCTCGACGGCTCGTGAGTAACATACTTATAACTAAGAAACAAGCAAAAACAATATTCTTGAACCATTTAGTAACACATGTGTTCCAAAATTTACAACTCATCAAGAAATTTTCAAATTCAACATGACGAATGCATCAAATGAATTCAAATCATAACCATATAAACATAAACACATCGGAAATGGTTCAGGTGGATCCACAACAGAACGTACTACACATTTTCGCATAGCGGTCATATGTAGTCGTGAACTTAGGGGAGTCCGTGAGGAGCTCCATGCCACTAGCGGGCAAGCGGGAAAAGCCTATAGACAAGTGCACTTAACTTTCTTAAGGGACCACCACAAACCCATATAAGCATACATTTTACATTTTTCAAGCATATTGGCCAAAATGCCACATTTCCGAAAGCAATTTTATAACCATTGCATTCTTTCCAAAAGTCACATTCTTTTACCATCATCTACACAATATGAAAACATTCTCACAATTCATTCACAAGATAAAGACAAAGACACATGTCATATTCTCAAATCATTCCAAAGAGTAATAATTACACATTTTCAAAGTTGTTGGAAAGCATTTAATTCCATTTATTGAAAACAAGTGTACTAGCTC
>JANSVA010441819.1:0-17702 GCA_025504915.1 Erythroxylum reticulatum | reverse complement strand
CAATTCAGGGGGTAAAGCTAACTTGTAGGCTAAAGGCCCAATCTTCTCAATGATTTCATAAGGGCCTATATATCTCGAACTAAGCTTGCCCTTCTTTTCAAATCTCAAAACCTCCTTCTGTGGAGAAGCTCTCAGAAACACTTTGTCTACTACTTCAAATTTCATCTCTTTTTTATGTGCATCCGCATAACTCTTCATTCTGTCTTGAGCCGCTTTAATTCTCTTTTTTACCAATTTAACCTTATTGATTGTAACTTGCACCAATTCAGGCCTTAAAAACCTTCTCTTACCTTCCTCATCCCAACAAATAGGAGTTTTACACCTCCTACCATACAAAGCTTCATATGGTGCCATCTGAATTCTCGAATGATAAGAATTATAGTAAGCAAATTTGATTAAAGGCAAATGATCATCCCATGAGCCCTTGAAATCCATAACACAAGCTTTCAACATTACCTTCAAAGTCCATATTGTCCTCTCTGATTGTCCATCAATCTGTGGATGGAAAGTTTTACTAAAGTGCAACTTAGTTCCCAAAGTTCCTGTAAGCTTTCCAAAAATTTAGAGGTGAACTTGAGATCTCTATCTGAAACTACAGAGCTTGGAATCCCATGTAGCCTGACTATTTCATCTATGTACTTCTTGGCCAAAGCATTCAAAGAATCTTTCTGCTTAATTGGCAAGAAATGTGCTGACTTAGTTAGCTTATCCACTATCACCCATATTGCATCATGTTTCCTGTTCGTTTTGGGCAACCCCATCAAGAAATCTATTGTAATCTTCTCCCACTTCCATTCCAAAATAGACAAAGGCTTAAGCTTGCCTGAAGGTGCCTAGTGTTCATCCTTGACTTGCTAACACACTAAATATCTTTTAGTATACTCTGCAACAACCTTTTTCATGCTTTTCCACCAAAAGTGCTCCTTTTAATCTCTATACATTCTTGTACTCCCCGGGTGCATTGCAAAGGGAGCATTGTGTGCCTCATCAAGAATTTCATCTTTCAGCTATTTCATATTTGGAATACATAATTAGTTACCTACTACCATCAATCCATCTTCTCTTATCTTTATTTTCGAAGGTTTATCATTTTTAATCTCTTCTCTGAGCTTGCTCAAGTACTCATCCTGTGCCCGCAATTGCTTAATCTTCTCATTTAATACTGGCCTTACCCTAAAGTTAGCCAATATACACCTAAATTCAGCTTGCCTCAATGTCACCCGAAGTTTGGCTAATTCCTTTAACAAAGGAACATGTACTGTCTCCATATGTGTCATAGTCGATTTTCTACTTAGCGTATCCGCTACTACATTAGCTTTTCCTGGGTGGTAATCTATCATCAACTCATAATCTTTCAGTAGATCCAACCACCTTCTCTGTCTCAAATTCAACTCTTTCTGGCTCATCAAATATTTTCCAACATCAAGAGTTGCCAACATTCTTTTAGAAATATTTTCCAACATCAAGAGTTGCCAACATTCGAAAGGAAATTTGTGGTATTCGACAACACATGGGAGAGACACTTTATAAATATTGGGAAAGATTCAAGAAACTTTGTGCTAGCTGTCCCCATCACCAAATAACTGACTAGTTGTTAATTTAATACTTCTACGAAGGTCTTTTGCTCACGAATAGAAGTGTGATTGATGTTGCAAGTGGTGGAGCTTTAGCTGACAAAACATCGATAGTCGCAAGGGAGTTGATAGCGAATATGGCTTCCAATATAAAAAAATTCGGGATACGTGCTGGATATGGTTCAAAACACGTGAATGAGGTGAATGTGACAGCATTGGAGAAAAGATTGGATGACCTTACATCTTTAGTGCAACAAATCGCGGTTACAAAGAAAGAAGAAGCAAAGATATGCGGAATATGTTTGATATTAGGACACTCCACTATCGCATGTCTAGTTTTGCAGGAAGAAAACGCAGAACAAGTGAATGCCGTGGGAGGTTTTGTTGGACCAAATCAAAAGAAATATGTCCCATTCTCTAATACCTATAATTTGGGTTGACACGATTATCCAAAATTGCATTATGGGAACTCCCAAGGACAGCAAACTACTACAAATTTCCAGCAATTTAAACATCAATATGTACCTAGACAACATCAATAAATGACATCCAATTCTGAAGGTAAGTCTTCATTGGTAGATATAGCTCAATCTTTGGCCACTAACACCTTGACATTTCAGCGAGATACTCAAGCTAGTATTCGAAATCTTGAAAACCAAGTAAGCCAAATGGCAACCACCATTAATTGATTGGAGGCTCAAAGTTTTGGAAATTTTTCAGCTCAACTAGAAATCAACCCCAAAGGGCGTGTGGGACCTCTCAAGGAAACTAATGTAGTGATTCAATTAGCAAATCATTCAAATGCTTATCCAAAGGGCATGCTAGAGGACATTTTAGTTCAAGTGAGAAGTATGTTTTTTCTAGCTGATTTTTATATTTTGCAGATGGGGAGTGATGATGTATCTTCTTCAACCCCAATTTTATTCGAAAGACCAATCTTAAAAACCACTAGAACAAAAATAGATATTCATGATGGGACATTAACTATGAAATTTGATGATGAATTAATTAAATTTAATATATACAATGCCATGAAATTTTCAGATGATCAACAACCTGCTGTTTATATGAATTTTATTGACATATCGGTGTAGGAAAATTCATTATTGAGTGGAAGAGATGAACTTGAAACAATCTTAGAGATGGGAGATGCATCACAGTGGCAAGACATCAAGGAATCATTATTGCCCAACAATGAATTGGAGAAGTTGTTTTGCCAATTGGAGAAAACCAAGCAATCGATAAAACAACTGTCGTATGTAGAGCTGTCCATAAATAACACCAAGTTGTTGTCATTGTTAATCCATCCACCAACATTGGAGTTGAAGAGTTTGCCTAGCCATTTAAAATACATCTTTTTAGGTCAACAAGGCACATTACCTTCATAATTTCTAATAAACTTACTCTTTTGTAGGAAAATCAATTGATTCAAGTGCTAAGGGAGCATATAGAGACTTTCAGTTGGACAGTGGCAGATTTAAAGGGTATTAGTCCCACCATTTGTATGCACCAAATATTGATGGAAGATGAAGCCAAGGAGGTGAGGCAACCCCAACGTCGTTTATATCCACCCATGATGGAAGTAGTGAAAAAGGAAAACTTGAAGCTTCTTGATGCTAGAATCATTTAACCAATTTCATATAGCAACTGAGTAAGTCTAGTCTAGGTAGTTCCAAAAAAAACTGGGGTAATTGTGGTAGAAAATAGTGATGGTGAGTTAATACCCACTTGTGTTCAAAATGGGTGGAGAGTTTGTATATATTATAGGAAGCTAAATTCAGTTACTAGAAAAGATCATTTTTTGCTTCTATTTATTGATCAAATTCTTGAAAGACCTATAAGTAAATCTCACTATTATTGTTTAGATGGTTATTCAGGGTATCACTAGATTTTGGTTGCATCTAAAGACCAAGAGAAAATAACCTTCATATGTCCATTTGGCACATTTGCTTATCGAAAAATGTCATTTGGGTTGTGTAACGCACTAGCGACATTTTAAAGGTGTACAGTAAGTATTTTCTCTAACTTATGAAGAATTGTATGGAAGTTTTATAGATGATTTCACGATTTATGGAGAGTCTTTTGAAAAATGCATTATCAACCTTGAAAATTTGCTTAAATGTTACATTGAGACTAATTTGGTTTTAAATTATGAAAAGTGTCATTTCATGGTTTATCAACGCATAATTTTGGGTCATACAGTCTCTTAAAAGGCAACTGAAGTCGATAAGGCTAAGATAGATGTTATTCAATCTTTATCTTACATCGCGATTGTGCAGGAAGTTCGCACTTTTCTTGGTCACGCAGGATTTTATAAGCGATTTATCAAGGATTTTTCAAAGATTGCGCAACCCATATATAGACTACTCCAAAAGGACTTGAAGTTTGATTTTGATGAGCCATGCAAGATTGCATTTGATGAACTCAAGGAATGACTTACTATAGCTTCGATTATTCAACCACCAAAATGGGATATGCCATTCAAGCTAATATGCGATGCTTCGGATTATGCAGTTGGAGTAGTGTTGGGTCAAAAAATGGACAAGGTACCTCATGTCATCTACTACACTTCCATGAAACTTAACAATGCTCAGAAGAATCATTCCACGATGGAGAAAGAGTTTTTGGTTGTAGTTTTTGGGTTGGAGAAGTTTTGGTCTTACTTATTAGGCACGAAGGTGATCATTTATTCAGACCATGCAGCTCTAAAATTTTTTGTGACTAAGAAAGAAGCAAAGTCAAGATTGATTTGATGGATCTTTCTTCTCCAAGAATTCAATTTAGAAATACGCGATAAGAAAGGAGCTGAAAATTTAGTGGCCGATCATCTCAGCAGGATCATTCTAACCATTGCATATGATGATCTTCAAGACAAATTTTCAGATGAAAGTCTCTTCACAATTCAACAGGTAATTCCATGGTATGTTAACTTATTAAACTTTTTGGTAACTAAGTCTTTACCTAGTGATTTATGTAGAGCTGAAAAAGATAAAATTAAATGAGAGGTTAAATATTACATTTAGGATGAACCTCATCTTTAGAAATTTTATACTGATCAAATTGTTAGAAGATGTGTTACAAATGATGAAATTCCTTCTATATTAAATTTTTACCATTCATCTACGTGTGGGGGACACTTTGGTCCCAAAAGAATAGCTCGTAAAATTCTTGAATGTGGATTATTTTGGCTTAAGTTATTTTATGATTCCTACATGTTTTGCAAGTCTTATGACCGTTGTCAAAGAACAGGTAGCTTGGGATCGAGAGATCAAATGCCACTTACTAACATCCTGGCATGTGAGATTTTTTATGTCTGGAGAATAGACTTTATGGGTCCTTTCCCTTCTTCCTCTAGTAAGCATTATATTTTGTTTGCGTGGATTTCATTTCAAAATGGGTTGAAGCTAAGGCTACTTTGTCTGATGATGCTAAAACTGTTATAGATTTTGTTAAATCTAACATTTTTGTCAGATTCGGAATGGCTCGAGTTATCATTACTGATCGAGGAACCAATTTTTGCAACAAGATTTTTGAGGTTTTGATGAAGAGATGTGGTGTCACACACCAGGTTTCTATAGCCTGTCATCCGCAGACAAGTGGAAAAGTTGAGTGTCCAACAAGGAGATTATGTCCATACTGGAAAAAGTGGTTAATTCGAACGGAAAATATTGGAGCTTACGATTAGATGATGCCTTACAGGCATACCAGACTACTTACAAAACTCCAATAGGCATGTCACCGTACAGGTTAGTTTTTGGTAAGCCTTATCATTTACCTGTGGAAATAGAATATAGAGTTTATTGGTCTGCAAAGCAATTGAATATGGATTAGGTGGAGGTTAGTAACAATAGGAAGTTGCAATTGCAAGAGTTAGGAGAGATCCGTAATGAAGCGTATGTAACAGCCCAGACCATCCACCCACAGATATTGTCCGCTTTGGGTTGCCCCTAGGGCCAAAACCCTCACGATTTTGCTCTTCCCACCCTTAGGAAAACACATTTTAGGGGGATAGTTATCCATACCCTTATAAGGCATACTTCGTTCTCCTATCCAACCGATGTGGGATCTCACACTCTTCACCCCTTAGGGTCCAGCCCTCTTTAGGACCTAGCCTAGCTGGCACAGTAGTTTGAGTACCAGTTCTTATACCATTTGTAAAAATCCAGACCACCGACCCATAGATATTACCTGCTTTGGGTTGCCCCTAAGGCCAAACCCCTCACAGTTTTGCTCTTCCCATCTTTGCGAAAATGCATTTTAGAGGAAGAGGTATCCATACCCTTATAAGATGTACTTTGTTCTCCTCTCCAACCAATGTGGGATCTCACACTCTCCACCCTCCCTTAGGGCCCAGGTTAGCTAGCGCAACAGTTTGGGTACCGACTCTGACACCATTTGTAACAACCCAGACCACCTGCCCACAGATATTGTCCGCTTTAGGTTACCCTTAAGGCCAAGACCCTCACAGTTTTACTCTTCCCACCCTTGGAAAAACACATCTTAGGGGGAGAGGTATCCATACCCTTATAAGGCGTACTTCATTCTCCTCTCCAACCGATGTGGGATCTCACACTCTCTATTCCCTTAGCTCCCAGCCTAGCTGGCACAACGGTTAGGGTAGCAGTTCTGATACCATTTGTAACAGCCCAGACCACCTGTCCACAGATATTGTCCACTTTGGGTTGCCCCTAAGGCCAAACCCCTCACGGTTTTTCTCTTTTCACCCTTGGGAAAACTTGTCATAGGGGGAGAGGTACCTATACCCTTATAAGGCGTACTTCGTTCTCCTCTCCAACTGATGTGGGATCATACACAAGTGGACAAGTCCAACAGGGAGATTAAGTTCATATTGGAAAAAGTGGTTAATTCGAACAGAAAAGATTGGAGCTTACAATTAGATGATGCCTTGTGGGCGTACCGGACTGCTTACAAAACTCCAATAGGCATGTCAACATACAAGTTAGTTTTCGGTAAGCCTTGTCATTTAGCTATGGAAATAGAACATAGAGCTTATTGGGCTGCGAAGCAATTGAATATGAATCAGGTAGAGGTTAGTAACAATAGGAAGTTGCAATTACAAGAGTTAGAAGAGATCCGTAATAAAGCGTATGAAAATGCAAAATTTTATAAGGAAAAAACAAAACTTTTCATGATAAAATGATTTCTCGAAAACAATTTTCAATTGGATAAAGAGTTCTTCTTTATCATTCAAAGCTTAAGTTATTTCTAGGAAAATTAGGATCCTACTGGCTCGGACCATTTATTATTACTAACGCTTTTTCTCATAGTATGGTAGAAATTCAATGTTTAGATACTTCTAAGGTTTTTAAAGTTAATGGACACCTTCTGAAACCATACTATGAGAACTCTCCAGTCGAGCATGTGGAAGAGATAGAGTTGGTATCCCCAACCTATCTCTAACCAAGTAACTTGTCAAATACATCCAGTTAAAGACTTAAAAGAAGCGCATTTGGGACAACTCGAAAAATTTTCAAGTTCCATTTCAGTTTTATTTGTTATTTTTATTTTTATTGGTTCTCATTTTTATTTTATTTTGTTAAGTTTGTTTTATTCCATTTATGAATTTCATTTCATTTCATTTAGCATTTTCAATTTTTATTATCTGTAATTTTATTATTTTAAAAAACAAAAAAAATCCTTCCCACCGCTACCATCATGCTATCATTTTTACTCTTCCTCTTTCACTTATCTTTGCTTTCCAGTTTCACTAACCTTTTCTTCCCATTTTTCCTCACTTCAGGTTTTACACAACTATTGTTAAAATCATTAACACCCACACCATTTCTATACAATACCCAACCTTCTACCCTCTTCTTCACCGTAAACCACCCATTCCCAATCAAAATTTTGTTGGTTTCGTGTTCTTTCTTTTGAAGTTTCAGGACTGCAAATTCACAAAAATTGGAGTCATGCCATGGAAGAAGAGTGAATCCCGCAGGTTAGCTTCACCAATCACGTCATTTGTAGACATCCAATCTCTATTAAACACCACTACGACCACATATATGGCTGCATCATCCAACCCATCCGTACCACCAATTTCGACTCCTAAACTACACCCTTTAACACGAAATTGACTAAAGAAGGTTAAACAAGTGGAGAATCGTAGCCAATGGAACTCAAGAAGTGGAGGCTTCACTTCTTTTCGACTCCCGAAAGACAACGAATGATTTTAGCAATTCAGCCAACATAAAATTTATCCTTGTGAGTATGTTCTTACCGATAGTCTTAAAGCTTTACAAGTTCATAAATCCTTTGAACAAATGATGGGACCAAGTTGTTGGAATGTGTTTGCTAAAGTTGACTACCCTATATATGTTGAACTAACGAGAGAATTTTATAGCACATTTCAATTTAATTCTCATGAGGAATTTGATTTGTTTATTGAAGGAATTGTGGAATTTAGACTAATGGGAAAGGAATTTGCTTTATCTATTGCTGATTTTAACATTGCCATGGATTTTGTTTCAGCTAATGGTGTTAAAGATGAGCCATTTATAAGTTTCTGATGTGATTATCATGATTATTTTAACGCATTTGAATTGTGAACTTAATGGTCCGTAGACCCGAATCCATACAGTGTTAGTGTATCTAAGAGTTTGTATTTGAAAAATCTTGCTCTCAAAATTATTCATCGACTCTTAGCATATAATTTTTTAGGGTGTCGAGATTCTACGGGAACACTTTCTAAAGTTGAATTTTATTTTTTTTGGTATACGGATAGAAATGTTCCTATTAATTTAGGCTTTTAGTTTCTAACACAATTTCAATCTGTGTTGAATAAAAAAATCTAAACCTTTGATATTAGGATTCTACATCACTTAATTGGCCATCAATTTGGATTTATTAGATCCTAACAATACTGACATGATTGTGGCTTATGCTATAGAAACCTTGGATATAGAATGTTTGCACAGGATGGGAATCGTGGACCAAAGCCATGGATAGGTATCTTTCACTAATCTGGGTCCCACTAACCCTATCAATCCATGTCTAGCTATAAGAAGTGAGGTTTTAACAGATGCACCGAGTAGTCACCAACCTTCCCAACCAAATTTGGACGATCGTCTGAGTATACTAAAACACCGAATGCACCGAATAGAGCATAATTTGATGGCATATTAGGAGCATCAAGGATTCCAACTTCCTCACCCACCAACCCCATAATTTCATACTTCAATAAATAGAAAAGCATTCTTTTCTCTTTTCTTTTATATTTTTGCTTCTTTATCTTTGTCATAACATTGAGGACAATGTTGGTCTAGGTGTGGGGGAAGGATAAGGAGTACATGTGTGTGACTATGTGATCTTGCCTTTCTTTGATTCTCTTTTATGTTTTTGCATACTTGTATTGTGTGTTAAGCCATGAAGCTTTATCATATTAGTTTGGATGAGATTTAATGTTTGCATGAAATTAAACTAGGCTATGTGATTCTAAGGTGAACCATTGACTAATTGTAATAATCAGTCTTGTACACTTAGTCAAAGTTTGATATTTGAGTGATTAGGTAATATGTGGAATTAAGGTGAATTATTGAATTAAACTTGTGAGCGGATTTGAGCCTTAATAACATCATCTTTATGTCATTCTATTTCCTTGTATTACGTGATGTTTCTCTAATCAAGCTTGCCTTCAGAACTTGTACTGCACCAGATTGAATTTGTTTGACTACATGGTTTATGGAAATGATTAAGGCCTTCTTTGTTTTAAACCCCTTAGCTTAAATGACCCACCAAGTCATTGTTCCCTTACAAACCCTTTTGAGCTTTAACCTTATTTGTTTTTTTTAATTAATCACCTTAGATTGAAACCCAAAAACCCATTTAGCCTTACCCTATCATAAGTTGAATGAAGTACTGAGTAAGCATTTGATTTGACTTTTGTTATTTATTATATTCTGAGATATTTTTGTAGGTACTTCTACTCATGTGATTATTAAATTATTCTACTATTATTTTCTCTTGTTTTTATTATTTTCTCTTGAAAAAATGAGAAAAGGAAAATTAAAAAATAAAAATTAAGCATAGTGGCATTAGTTAGTAATGAGTAGTTGTAGCCCTTTGTATTCATGTGTTTATCTCATAATTTGAATTTGAGTATCCCTTTTACTTAGTACTGTATGAATGCTTGTGATTAACTCTTTGTCATTTTTACCTTACCTTTGAACCCAGCTTCATTACAACCCATAATAAAGTCCCTCTGATCTATGAGCTCATGTAATTCTAATGAATGATATCTGGTGAATTTGCAAGCCTATAGTAGTGTACTCTGTTAGAGGGAGATTTAAGAGAAACACTTTAACCTTAAACACTTGAGTGTAAGAGAGAAATCTGTTAGAAGAATTCACCTTGGTTTCATACTTACCTTTGAATAAGAATCTCTTAATTTGACTTTGTTTATTTATATCGGTGAAAAATGATTATGATGTATGTTCCAACATGAGTCTTGCTGGCCCAAGTTTAGCGGATTGTGTGCACCTAATCTTATAAAGGACGACTTAATAGAGTGTAGTGGTTTGGTATATTTGCTCGAAGGTGAGCAAAGGTCTGGTATGGGGGAATTTGTTAAATTGTCATTTTTATGTTAATTTTGTAAATAAATCTCAAATTATTATTCAAAATTAATGGAATTGTTTCTTAATTGTTCCCAGATGACTTTCAACACATGAAAGATGAAATTGGATCAAAAAGATGTAAGAAAAGTAAAGACAATTTGAATTCCTAGCTGGTAGAAAAATAATTGACTAAGCGTGGGTAAGTGCAAGGAAAAAGAATATCTAAAGAATCTGATTTCAAATCAGATTTGATCCACCTAAGATCTTCATGATCTGGAGAGTCAAATTGTTGCATTACTGATGGGGATTTGCGACCTGAATATATAAGGACTGTATCTGCTGACAATTACGACAAGAGGGAAGAGGGAGGACATTAAAAAATCATACAAGAAGACTTTTTTTACTGCTCACATTAGGCATTATTAGGAGTTTTACGTTTCTGCATATTTTTTTGGTTTTGGAGGATTTTTCATATTTTTTGGAAAATAGACCAGGAATGGAGACTTTGTATTTTGCTATTCTTCTGTTGGTTTTTACTTTCGTTATAAGTAGCTAAATCTTTCTTCTTGGTTGAAAGGAACCGTGTTATCATCTAGTATGTGTGAGATTTCTAAATAAAATTTGTTTCCTTGATGAATATTGAGTGTCTTCCAAATTGCTTTTCATGATCGAATTGATTGATTTCTAGGGTACGCAATTAGGAATTGATTTGTTTAATTTATAGTCAGATCAGTAGGATTTGACATTCAGTTTTGCTAATCCAAAGTAGCAATTAGGATCACCATCTTTACATTAGAGTTTGGAAATTCTAAGAAGATGCTTGACTTGATTAAATGCAAGTCATGCGTATGTTGTCTTGTTCATTGATTTCTTAGTTCTTAAAGTTATTAATCAATTAAACTTAAGATCGTATCTAAGTTGTTGATTCATAAGATTGTTTAGAATACATGTTTCTATTCATTTATTCTTAAAAGAAAACATCACACAATGAATGTTTGTTAATGGACTAAATTTTATATTGAGGATCCATATTAGTTTGATAACGTGGGTGACCTGAAACTAAGATTTGATTACTGAATTTTCAAATTTGATTATTTTAATAATTCTCGATTTTTGTCATTTTTAATTTCTTAATTTACGTGAATTAAACCCCCTAATTTGTTTTAGTTTTAAACTCGTATAACCTTTACTATTAAAATTCCTCGTGGGAACGATCTCAACTCTTCACTAACTATATTTTTCATTATTAGGGTTGTTATTAATTTGGTTGTAGGTGAAAGCAAAACCAACACTATCTAACTAACATTTTTATGACCTTGAAACTAACTTATGGTCGAAGTGTACACTAGAGGCTCTTTTTAATTCTATATTGCAATCCTAAATATCCATACAGTAAGAGAACTTGTGAGGAAGTTATGAACAGTGACACTGATCACATGTCCAATTCAGGGAGTTGGAATCTGTTGATTTATGCCCTATAACCAATCACTTTGGTTGTGGTTTAGTGACAAATTATTTAAAGGCATTCTTTGTCTTATACATGTTTAGATTTAAATGATAAAATCCATTGGATAATTGTACATTGCAAATGAAATTATAATGAGATTATAATTATGAGATTCATATTGCATTTATGTATTATTCCTAGATGTTCCTAGTCATTGTTCTATTAAGATTGAACATTAATATAATGTAAAAAGACTATCATGCGTTTTGTTTTTTCTTATAAAGGAAATAGTCGATCTCATAGGCTAAAGTATAAAGATACTTAAACAAACATATGGATGCTTGCTAGAGAACAAGTTCACTGAATAGACCCGATATGAGAAATCCATTTGAAACATTACTTGTATGTCTATAGAATTCCCATTGTGATGATTGTATAAATGATCCTTTGACTTGAGGTCATCAAAGTTATCTTGTATGGAGATTGATATGTTTTGATACTACTTATGATTTATTTAATCATAGGTCGTTTAATCGGTAGTCATTGGATGTAGTATGAACTATATGAAGATAGTTGAAAGATCAAAATAGGATTCATCACCCTAAAGTAATTAGGGAGAATGTTTCGTTGTTCTCAATTAGTATTGATTCGGGAAATCCTTGACCAATGTGAAATGACATTTTGTAAATAGTTTACAAATGTCATTAATTGAATCAATAGCTAATGGAAGAGAACTAATATGATTAGACTTAAAATAAAGTAGACATTAATTTCATGCTCTATACCTAATCGAAGCATTATATGATGAAAGGATTGAATTATACGAAAAAATTATGCACGGAAAGGTTAGTCAAAACTACTTTGACATTCCTAAATATTTGGGTGGTCATGATGCGTTGCTAGGCACCAATCTTGATCTATGATTATAAATTATTTAATTAGAGAATTAAAGATAAGTTAAAAAGAGTTTTAATTTATCTAATTTTAATTATAAATTAAAATTATATTTTATAATCATTGCCAACATACTTGAGAACCGAATGGGTCTCACATATAGAATGGGTTGAAGAGAGCAAAGTCAATTTAATCAAGTTAGACTTGATTGTAAAGTTTGAGAAGCCATATAATTAAATATGAGATATTTAATAAATAAAGATCAATATGAGATATTGAATCTTATATGGGCATAATTGGTATTTAATTAGAATTATTTGTAATTATAATTAAAGTTTAATTGAAATTAGAAGTTAATATCAATTAAATTACTGAGATTTCTAAAGCTTCTTATAAATAGGCTTAAGCTCTATGGAGCTAGCACTTTAAGCTTAACCCTCTCTGTAAGAGCTACAGAGTTTTCTCAACCTATTCTGTGGATACCGTTAGATGCCAGACACTTATGCAACTACGGTAGTTGAGACGGATCGATTTCGGAAACAGTTCGAAGTATACAACAAGATAAAGATCAAGCTTCGAAATAAGGTACGAATTAAATTTTTGATTTATTATTATTCGTGTTAATCATCTTATAGAATTAAATAGATCTTGATTTTCAGGAAATCAAAAGTCACGAAAAAATTTCACGATTATTCCGCTACGATCGAGATCGGATCCTGACCCGATTTTGCAACAGTGGTATCAGAGCGAGAGTTTAATTCTATGATTTGTTTAAATTGTGTGATTGTTATTGATCGAAACTTCGAAAAAAGATTCAGATCTTATCTAATTCTTCATAAAACTTAGAACTGTTCTAGAATTATGGAAATTTATTGATGTACTTTAATCTAACTATTGGGTTTACGGAATAAGGAGAGAGTTCTGTTTTTCTTTGGGTCTTGGAGAAGGCTCGATATTTCTGAAGCAATCCCAGAAAGTTAAAAACCCTGGTTCTTGGAAACACAAAACCCCATTCTCTACTAACCCCCATGATTCTCTACTAGTTGTGTTTTTATTTTTGGAAACCCGCATGCTCGAATGTGCATTTGTGACTTGCGTTTTATGTTCTATAAGTGGTGGTGTGTAGGATAACGTCACTAGAAGACAACAATGTGGTAAAGACATGATGTTGGCAATATGGCAATTTGACAACGAAAGCAGGCGGAGGCGTGAAGAAGCTACGTCCATTGACACAGTTGCAAAGACTGAAGACGTTGGAAGAATTATATGAATAGTAACTTGGTCCAAGTTACCATTCACATAAATTGAAGCGTGAACATTTTGGCATAGCAAGACATAAAAACGAAAGTGTTGGTGGCTGCCTCTGGCGGCGATGGTGGTAGCTTGGAAAAATGGCAGGTAGGTTTAGCTTCTTTGAGTTTAGGGTTTCCTAAGGTAAAGAACATAGACGTGTTTGGTTACAAGGGTAGAGTTATTCCAACAGTTGGAATAAAGAGTGTTTGGTAACGAGGATACAGGTATTCTAAGCTTTGAATATGGTTTGTGTGTTTATTGGGATAAAGTATTCCAAACCTCCTTTTGAGCTTGTTTAGCCCTTACATTAGGGGTAACATAATTTTAAAATTGTTTTAAAATTTTAAATCAATTCTAAAGGTAATTATTTTTCTTAATTTGATTAAGATTAATATGATGGGAGTTGCCGACGTATTGGGCACTGTTTTGCTATGTGCTATTCATGGGGCTACTTTAAAAAATACCTTATTTCACATAGTACTTTTTTATTAATCGAAAAATCAATCTAATTTTTTTGTACCCTTCGCTTAATGAGAAAATGGTTTTGAGTTTAATATCGATGTTAAGAAAATTATTTCTTAATTAAAGTTATTTATTACAATCTGATTGAGATAAATTAAATTTTTAATTTTATCTGTTTAGAGAATTATTATTTTATTTATTTAGAAATTGTTTCTTTATTTATAAATAATAACTTTCTTGATTTATTAGAAAGGATATTATCTTGATTAAAATTTGAAAAGCATTTTTGTTTATTTACCAAGAAAAGGAACTTTCTTTAATATTTTTAAAATAGTTTTCTAATTTATTAAAGAAAGGTTTTCTAATTTATTAAGAAATTAATCTCTAAATAAATAATATAAAAGACTTTCTTAATTAAGTTTAAAAGTGTCTTATTTAATTTTGAAAGTAGTTTCCTTTTAATTTTAGAAAATAGTTTTCTAATTAAGGAAAAATAATTTCTAATTAGACTAAAAATAATTTTCTAATTGGATTTGAATGTGTTACTTATATAATTTTGAAAAGAAGTTTTTCTAAATTATAATAAGTAAGAAGTGCAATTTATTGGAAATTGTTTTCAATTAAATTTTATCAAATGGGTCAAGATAATTGGAAATATTTTTCAAATCAAATTAATTTCTATTTGGAATAGGAATTTAATTTATTTATGAATCAATAGTTTTAATCTAATTTAATTTTTCCAAGGAGTTGGAAATGTTATTTTAGATTATGAAGATCAATAACTAAAATCATACGAAGCTTGATATTTTATGCATATAATTTGATTATGAGTGCATAAGTTGCATAATTTATTTATATTGTTGATATATTTATTGGATGCATGATAAATTGTATGTTTTATATGTGTAATATTTTACATGCAGTTTATGTTTGATGAGACGAAAGAAATTAAAATCTCGCGTTAAAATATTAAGTACATGTTAAGAACGTGATTATTGTCTTCCATTGTTATAAGAATAAACCAGAGTTTTATTTATCGTAAGATTGTTAAGCAAACTCAAAGCCGTTGTAACCTGAACATGTTTAATCTTATAATAGTGGGTCTTACTTAACTAAATTTGTGTGAGTTGGATGAGCAAACTCATGATCACCTGAATTTAGAGGCAAGGTTAGGAATAATATATAAGATATATTTTGGCAAAAGTTCACCTAACAGATCTAGGAGTCACATAAGCTGTGATTGATAAAGTTGTTATCTACCTAATTTAAGTCTAGTTGGTTTGTTGAGCAAACTCAATATCAACTATATTTGAATGGAATCCTAGCCCACTAGAAAGATTTGAGTAATCTTTCCGAATGATAGTGAGGGCTATTATTTTATATAAAATAGTGGGAGTAACCAAATGCGTGATTAAAGTCCTAATCTTATTTAGTAGTCATAGCATATAATTGATTACTTGTTTCTTTTACACTTATATATTGTTCTTAGTGAAATCTACCTTATTTAATATAGTTGATACTAAGTTAGTGAACCTAAGTTCTTGGACATAAGATATGTTTGAGAAAAGTTCTCAAAAGTTAGATAGAAAATTGTATGTTTATTATGCAATTTTGTTATAATCCCCATTGAGGATATGGCGACAAAGTTGTAGAGATATGTCAAAATCATATAGATGAAAAAATGTATTGACATTTTGAGTTGACTAATGTCTTGTAAACTTTGAAGATGACATATAAGATGTATGTCAACACCATGATAGCAAAATGCAAGGGGTTGCATGAAGTAGGGCTGAAAGGTATAGTACCTTGTTGAAATCATTCCACTTAATTTAGCCTACTAAAAGCATAATTGTGGACTACAATTAAAGGCTTAACAATACTATGATAGTAGTTATCATTAAAAGAAAATGATTGCATGACTTTTCTTGCCTATATGTGATATGATATAGATCATATGTATTTCCAATTCATGCTTATAAGTATTTGATACTGAATTTTGATTCAACATTATTGTAATGTTCAATGCATGGTTAGAAATAAATTGTTAAGTCAAAGTAGTTGATTCAAGTTTATGCAAAAGTTTGTATATGTTTTGGATCAAAGGAGACTTATGCTTAACATAAATGGCAAGAATAAAAGTTAGATAATCGAGACAATCCTTTTATTTCATGTTGATTAAATCAACAAAACAAGAATCATAAAGTTACATATAAAGATATTGTATCCTTTTCATTATGAATCATATGAAATTTATGAAACTTGTCAAGTTGAAGAATAACCAAATCGACCTTTAGTGAAAGGATGATGATGGTATTGAATTGTTAAATCTTATACATGTGATGTATTGGATAAAATATCAATTCATAAAAAGGATAATACTTATATTTCATTATATTACTAATGACTTTATGTGGTATAGTCATATGTATTAAATGAAATAATGATTTAAAAATTTTGAAAAGTTTAAGTTGTTTAAATCTAAGTAGAAATAAAGCATTGAGAATGCTAAGGCACTTCAATGAGATCGTTATGGTAAGTTTTAAATTTTATGTTATCTATAGGGAAAGAGATTCTTTAGTGAATTCCTTCATAACTAAATTCATAAGTGTATAGATTTATGTGAGGACCAAAATACAATATAAGATATTGTATGATGCAATAGTATTTCTTTTATAGCAATGCCTGGTACAATGAGTTACCTTCTAAAGTTCAATTAAATCAATTAACAAGATTTCATATTAGATATGAAACACTAATTTTTTGAAATAGTTAAAGCTAATTATTTAAGGATGTGATGCTTAGCTGAATCATATATTATTCATTTAGTTTAGAACTAAATTGAGTAATAAAGTATTATAAGATATCCAAAAGGTTGGATATAATCTTACAGACCCATTGAACAAATTGTTTGATTTAATGTATATTTATAGGAGAATGGTTCTCAAGATAAGTAGTGGGAGTAATAAGGAATTTGAAAGGTTCAAATCTTACAACATTACATCTAATTGGAACTAATGCCTTTAATGATACATTTGATATATAGTTAAAAGGCTAACAGATATTGAAAGATTCTTTTCACGATGAATTCAAAGAGTTTATTTTGAAGATGATTATGAATTTATCACGTCTACTAGAAGGTAAGTGGGAGTATAGTTGTCCTCTTCAATGAGACTATGTGGAGACATATTACTTTTAGTTGTCGAATATATAATTTTCAAGAACAACTCTTATTGGATATGAAAAAATAATAGCTTAATTATGGGAATTAGATCTATAGAGATAGATTGGAAGTTGTTAACTTATTCTAAGTCCAAATGTATAAATAATGTACTAAATATGTTTAGTATTTAAAATGTCAGATACTTGTAAAGTATTAAATATATTCATTACTCTATGTGTGAGTTGATATTTAAGTTCAAGATGATAAGGATATAACTTTAGAAGTAAATCCTAATT
>JANSVA010441746.1:0-17708 GCA_025504915.1 Erythroxylum reticulatum | reverse complement strand
GTGAGCTTAGAGCTTGTGGGTAACAGTATTATAATCAGTAATAATCAAAAACCATTTATAAAACTTATAGCCATTGAACATTTTTATAGCCATAGTAATTGCGCTTTAAATTATAAAACACTTATTTCTCCAAGATTCTCAATTTATCAAACAATTTGTAAGCAACCTAAATCATGCATTCAACAAACTTGTCAGCACATAAGCACATCAAAATGGTTTGGGAGCTCCATAAACATAACGAACTAACACATTCCCACAAAGTGGTACTGTGTAGTCGTGAACAGAACGAACTAACACAATCCCACATAGTGATTTTTGCGTAGTCGTAAACATGAGAGAGTCCATAAAAGAGCTCCATGCCACTATCGGGCAGGTGGGAGAAGCCTTTATTCGAAGTGAACTTGACATACAGAATGGACTAAACCAAACCCATATAACATGTATTTCATAACTTGTAAACTTATTGCTCAAAATGACACTTTTTCTAAAAAGTGATTTCATATACATATTATCTTTTCAAAAAAATCATTTTCATATTCTTTTCATAAATCATCGATACAACATTCACAGACCAAACACATGGCACTTTCTTAAAGAATTCTAAATGCAATAAATGCACGTTTATAACAAAATTGAAATCATTTAACTTTCTTGATTTGGAAGAAACATTAATGGCTTATTACTCAATTATAAAAATGTAACCCACCTTGAATTCCTTGCTTATAACTTGCTCAAATGTGCTTCTCTTCTTGCTCCTCTTATCTTTCTTAATTCCCTTTTTATAGGAAAAATCCCAAATTCAATAGGGTTGCAAAATTGAAAACCCACAAAACAGATTCAATAAAATTTATCCTAGAATACATAGACCCAGGCATTTTCTAAACTCCAGGGACTAAAATCCTTTAAAAATCCAAAGAATCCAAAATGTAGTTACCTTGAATCTTCACTGAATAATGAGTTTCTTGGCTCAAAAGAAAGTTGTTTTATTCCTCTACCTTTTTCTCTTCTTGCACAACCTCAAAATCTCTCTTGAAAGCTAAGAAAAGTTGAAACCTAGTTGATTTTCTCTTCTTTCCTCTTAAACCACCAAAATTCTCTTCCTCTCCCTTTCTCATCCACATTTTTGGCTTCTTCAATTGCAAGACACCCTTGTTTCTTCCCTTAATACCCTTAATGAGTATAAAATGTCCAATTTCCCCCTTCCCTCATGCCTTATGTCTTAAAATGCTTTAGTGAATGCCAAAATTGCCCTTATACATATACACTCTTACAATTTAATTCCACGAAACCATATAATTAAAATCCTACTAACATGGATATAATAATTAACTCCATATAAAATAGCTAATCTAGCATAACCTCAAAATTTATTTAAATCATGCTTAATTTAACAAGAAAATTCGGGGGTTAACATTTCTCCCCCTTTTAAAAGAATTCGTCCTCAAAATTCTTACCTGTGTCATTGAAGAAGTTTGGATGCTTCTCCTTTATAGCTTCCAAGGGCTCCTCTGTGGTCTCTTCTACAGAATGGTTTCTTGACAGGACTTTGACTAACTGAACTATCTTGTTCCTAAGGACCTTTCCCTTAGTGTCCAAAATCTCCATTATAGTCTCCTCATAAGTCAGATCATCTCTCAATTGAACATCAGTTGTCCGAATGATATAAGAGGGATCTGATCTATATATCCTCAATATGAAAACAAGAAAAACACCATGTGAATGAGACAATTCTGGTAACAGTGCCAACCTATAGGCTAGTGGTACAATCCTCTTAACAATTTCATAAAGACCCACATATCTTGGGCTCAACTTGCCCTTCTTGCCAAACCTCATTACTCCTTTCTAAGGAGAGACCTTAAGAAAAACTTTCTCACCAACTTCATAATCCATCTCCTTTCAATGTGCTTCAGTAAAGCTCTTCATTCTAGCTTGTGCTGCTTTAAGCCATTGCTTAACTAAATTGACCTTATCTGCTATCATCTAGAGTAATTATGGCCCTATTAGTTTCCTTTCTCCTTCTTCATCCCATCATATAGGAGTTCTACATATCCTCCCATACAATTCTTCATAAGGAGCCATCTGAATGCTCGAATGGTACGAATTATTGTAAGCAAATTTGACCAATGGCAAATGCTCATCCCAAACGCCTTTGAAATCCATCATACATGCCCTCAGCATTCCCTTAAGGGTTTGAATGGTCCTCTGAGATTGACCATCTATTTGAGGGTGAAAAGTCATGTTAAAATTTAACTTAATTCCTAGAGCCTCTTATAAGCTTCCCTAGAATTTCGAAGTCAATCGAGGATCTCTGTAAAAAACTATAGAGTTAGGAATCTTATGCAGTCTCACTATCTCATCAATTTACTTCTTTGCTAGCATATGCAGAGAATCAGTTTATTTAATTGCCAGAAAATGGGCTGACTTCGTCAAACGATCAATAATAACCCATATGACATCGTGCTTCCTACTAGTCTTGGGCAAACCCATCAAAAAAGTCATGGTTATCCTTTGCCACTTCCACTTAGGAATGGACAATGGCCTTAACTTGCCAAAAGGTGCCTGATGTTTAATCTTAACTTACTGACACACTAGACACTTACCCATATATTCCGCTACATCTCTCTTCATGCCTTTCCACTAGAAATGTTCTTCCAAATCTCTGTACATCCTGGTACTACCTAGGTGCATGGCATAAGACACGTTGTGTGCCTCATCTAGTATTTCATCCTTTACTTATTTGACATTCGGAATACAAAGTCTGTACTACCTAGGTGCATGGCATAAGCCCATCATCCCTCACTACTACTTAAGATTTCTTACCGTTCTGAATTTCTTCCTAAAACTTGCAACTCCTTAACTTTCTCCCTGAGTATCGGTCTCGCTCCGAAATTTGCAATAATACAATCAGGTTCCTCTTGTGTCAAGCTTATTCTAAGCTTAGCCATCTCCTCTAATAATGGTAGATAAACTATCTGAACATGAGCTATGGAGGATTTCTTACTCAAGGCATCAACCACCATATTTGCCTTTCCTAGATGATATTTAATTAACAGGTTATAATCCTTAAGCAACTCTAACGACCTTCTCTGTCTCAAATTCAACTCTTTCTAGCTCAATAAATACTTAAGACTTTTGTGATCTATAAAAATCTTCGTTTGAACTTGATGCAAATAATGCCTCCAAATCTTCAAGGTAAAGAAAACTACTACCAATTCCAAATCATGAGTTGGGTAATTCAACTCATAAGGCTTTAACTGCCATAAAGTATAAGCTATCAACCTGTCTCCCTGCATTAATACATAACGCAAACCCTTCCTTAAAGTATCACTATAATCTATATAACTTTCGTCTCCCATAGGCAACGTCAGAATTGGATTAAGCTCCTTAAAGCTTTTCTAACATTCATCACTCCAGATAAACTTTTGATTTTTCTTTAACAACTTAGTCATAGGAGCAGCTATCATAGAAAACCCTTCACTAAATCTCCTATAATATCTTGCTAGACCAAGAAAACTCCTCACTTCTGCCACTATCTTTGGTGCATGCCAATTCACCACTGCTTCAATTTTTCTCGGACCAACATGTACCCCATCCTTCGAAATGACATGTCCAAGGAATACTACCTCATGAAGCCAAAATTCACATTTGTTAAATTTGGCATAAAGCTCCTTCTCCCTCAGTGTTTGCAACACTATCCTGAGAAGTTTCTTATATTTCTCTTTTCTTTTGGAATAAACTAGAATTTCATCTATAAATACGATGCCAAATTGATCCAGATACTCCTTAAATATCCTACTCATAAGATCCATAAATGTAGCTGGAGCATTGGTCAATCCAAATGACATAACTAGGAACTCGTAATGCCCATATCGTGTCCTGAAAGCTGTCTTGTTTACATCAGACTCTGTGATTCTGAGTTGATAATAACTTGACCTGAGATCAATCTTTGAAAATACCTTTGCTCCTTATAGCTAGTTAAATAGATCATTTATTCGTGGCAGAGGGTACTTGTTCTTATTAATCACCTTGTTGAGCCTTCAGTAATCAATACACATCCGCCATGTTTCATCCTTCTTTTTAACAAACAGAACCAATGCTCCCTATCGTGACGAACTCGGCCTTATGTGCCCCTTCTCTAACAGTTCTTCCAATTCTTCCTTAAACTCCTTCAGCTTAGTTAGAGTCATTCTATACGGTGGTCTAGAAATAGGTGCGGTACTGGGAATCTAGTCGATAGCAAACTCAATTTTCCTCACCGGTGGTAAACTAGGTAAATCCTTTAGAAACACGTCTAAAAAATCTCTCACAATCGGAACATCTTCTAACTTCCTTTCATTCACATTAGTATCCACAACGTGTGCCAAGAAGGCTTCACACCCTTTTTTCATCATCTTGTCAGCTAACAAAGCTGAAATCATTCTGGGTGATGGCATCTCCTCTAAAAGTCACCTTCTCTCTATTACCAAAGTTAAACTCTACCTCTTTGAGACTACAATATAACTTTGGACAATATTTCTCCACGGCATCCATACCCAGTATAACATCTAGACCCTTTAGCTCTAGAGGCAATAAGTCTACTACCAGTCTAGCGCCTTAAATAACTAGTTCACAATCTCTATATAGTTGACTTATTATCACCTTCCTCCCTAAAGGAGTGCTAACAATCAAGGGACTATCCAATGGCACCAAATTCACATAATGTAAAATCATGCTTGCATAAACAAATGAATGCGTGGAGCCAGAATCAATCAAGACATATACTTCATAATTAAATAATTGAGCCATACTCGTGACAATTTCAGGTGCAGCTGTGACCTCCTTTCTAGTCATGGCAAGCACCCTTGCTTATGCCTAACCCTTTGGCCATCTTGGAGTAATAACCTTCCTTGCAGCTCCAGAACTGCCCACCTCAGTGACTAGCCTAGTTTCTAATATTCCAGCTCCCTTTGGGGCTTGCATCTATTACTTATCCTGCCTCAGTGTTTGGGGACAGTCCCTGATCATATGTCCCTTCTCTC
Source organism: Erythroxylum reticulatum (assembly GCA_025504915.1). Taxonomy (NCBI): domain Eukaryota; kingdom Viridiplantae; phylum Streptophyta; class Magnoliopsida; order Malpighiales; family Erythroxylaceae; genus Erythroxylum; species Erythroxylum reticulatum. The sequence goes on along the minus strand of JANSVA010441746.1, from coordinate 12,690 downwards.
TTTATCAAAAACATGCTTAAAAAAAATTAAAGCACTCTCCTTTGTGAAACTTCCCACAGTGCTCACATTAAGGGTTCGTGTACCTACTCCTCTCCACCCTGCTATTGCCTCCCATAGTTAAGGCTTGTACTGAAGCCACCTTAGCTTGCTTGTTCTTAGCGGAGCCACTACTCCCCACCTCACTCTGTGTATGGAAGCTCTTCATACCCCTCTCAAGCATTGAAGCACTAATCCCCTTCTTGGAAGGCTGGTTCCTATTCTTCCTCTTCTTATTCACTTCATATTTTATATTCTCCAGTTTCTCAGCATGGAGTGCAACATCTACCAACTGTTGGTAGTCACAGAAGCTGTGGATCAATACGTTCTCCTTGATCCTTAAATGAAGTCCTCCTTCAAACTTGTGGCACTTATCCTCCTCATGCACTAGCACTTAAGACCCTTGACCCATAGCATAAGTGAAAGCCTAGGCAAAGGCTTGAAAAAATCACAGATCCATGGTAGGCATAGGAGGGTGGCACTTTATGTTGCAGACTAGGTGCCTCAGAATCAGGAGCAGAATGTGTCCCCACATCTTGTGGGACATAAGATTCACCTATGCTCCTTTGACGAGAGCAAGATCGAGTCATAGCTCCTCGAGTTCTCTTTTGAAGCGGCATAATCACTCCTTCAATTCAAAACCATTTAAAAACCTTTAGTTCATATTTCATATAAAACAACTTCAAATCATGTGAAATAATTCAAATCATACGAAACAATTTCAAATCGAATGAACAATACAAAAATAATGTATATTGTTCAATTAAAATAATGCATATTCATTTCGTATCTTAAAACTACCCATCTTATGCCGAAGTTACTCTTAAACCTGGACCTAAACTTGGAGTTGCTCTGATACCATATGAGTTCATCTTCTTTGAATCACACTAAAATCATATGAACCTCTTCATCTCCATTATACACATGTCTTTGGTATTTTAATACCAACAATTCATTCACTATTGTTATTCTAACATTATACAATCATACAATATCCAAACTCCCATTCTTTCTTATAAATTCTCCAAAATTCCAAACCTGTGGTTCTATATTTTTTATCCTTTTGACAAAGCAAATGAAGTAATTTGGAAAAACTTACTTATATGAAAATGTTCCCTATTGTCTTAAGTTCCTAATGACACCCAATCATTCAATTTAATTTAGTATTTCGAAAGTTATACTCCTAATAATTTTAGACTATTCTTATAATGAGACCGTGCCCTACATTCAACTTCCACCCAGAAATCTGCAAAGTCAGAGTGATGCTGTGACTCTTATGTACTCAATCTCTTGCTCGTCACCTAAAAATGGGATGGAAGGGGGTGCGTTTAAAGCTCGTGGGTAATAGTTTTATAATCGGTAACAAGAAAAAATCATTTATAAAACTCATTGCCATTAAACATTTTCATAACTATAGTAATTCCACATTAAATCACAAAACACTTATTTCTCCAAGATTCTCAATTTATCAAACAATTTATAAGCAACCTAAATGATGCATTCAACAAACATATCAACACATAAGCACATCAAAATGATTTGGGAGGTCCATAAACATAATGAACTAACACATTCCCATAAAGTGGCCCTGTGTAGTCGTAAACAGAATGAACTAACACAATCCCACAAAGTGGTTTTTGCATAGTCGTAAATATGAGGGAGTCTATAAAGGAGCTTCATGCCACTAGCGGGCAGGTGGGAGGAGCCTTTAGTCGAAGTGCACTTGACATACGAAATGGACCAAACGAAACCCACATAATATGTATTTCATAACTTGTAAACTTGTTGCCCAAAATGACACTTTTTCTGAAAAGTGATTTGATATACATAGTATCTTTTCAAAAAAATCATTTTCATATTCTTTTCATAAATCATCGATACAACATTCACATACCAAACACATAACACTTTCTTAAAGCATTTTAAAAGAAATAAATGCACATTATAACACAATTCAAAACATTTAACTTTCTTGATTTGGAAGAAAAATTAATGGCTTATTACTCAATTATAAAAATATAACCCACCTTGAATTCCTTGCTTATAACTTGCTGAAATGTGCCTCTCCTCTTTCTCCTCTTGTCTTTCTTAATTTCCTTTTCATAAGAAAAATCCCAAATTCAATAGGGTTGTAAAATTGAAAAACCACAAAGTATATTCAATAAAATTTATCCTAGATTACATAAACCCATTCATTTTCTAAACTCCAGGGACTGAAACCCTTCCAAAAATCCAAAGAATCCAGAATGCACTTACCTTGAATCTTCACCAAATAATGAGTTGCTTAGCTCAAAAGAAAGTTCTTTTCTCCCTCTACCTTTTTCTCTTCTTGCACAACCTCAAAATGTCTCTTGAAAGCTAAGAAAAGTTGAAACCTAGTTGATTTTCTCTTCTTTCCTCTCAAACCACCGAAATTCTCTTCCTCTCCCTTTCTCATCCACATTTTTGGCTTCTTCAAATGCAAGACACCCTTGTTTCTTCTCTTAATACCTTTAATGAGCATAAAATGTCCACTTTGCCCCTTCCCTCATGCCTTATGTCTTAAAATGCTTTAGTGAATGCCAAAATTGCCCTTATACATATACACTCTTAAAATTTAATTTCACTAAACCATATAATTAAAATCCTACTATCATGGATATAATAATTAATTCCATATAAAATAGCTAATCTAGCATAACCTAAAAATTTATTTAAATCATGTTTAATTTAACAAAAAAATCTAGCGGCCAACAGTTATCTCCAATTTGTCTCTAATTTTCACAATCATTATCTCAAAAATTTTGAAGTTGACTCCCAAATTTTTGTTCAATATCATTACACTCATTTCTATTTTCAATACATCAATTTACTTGCTAAGTGGCACTTTTCCTAGTACAATAATATCCAATATTTTCAGAAATTATTCCTAAAGTTCACCAAAATTTAAATTTAACAAATGCACTCACCAACTAAATTTTTAATATAACAAATTCACAATTCTCATAACATCACATCACAATTCAATTATACTCAGAATTATCCATGAATGCATGTACAATTATTTTCATGTACAAAAGTTCAATATTCACGTATATGTGTATATCATATAATGCATGAGCATGCAATGCATTTCTAATCTCTCAATAATATTTCATATTTACTATTTTAGCCTTAACGTGGGTAACGGGATGTCACAAAAAGTGTCTATTAATTCTTGGTAGACCCTTTTTGAACACTGGAGGAGATTTGGCATATGTCCATTAAGGCAATCTCATCCTTTGGATTGGTGATGAATAAGTGAAATTCAATATGAATAAAGTATTGAAGAATCTAAAGAGAGGGCAACTCCTGCCTGAGAATTGATGTAGTTGATCAATTTTTAAAGAAGCAATAGGAGGAGTCAATTTCAGAAACTATTGATGAAGTAGTTGTAGTCACTTTAAGTATGAATAATTTCTACCTCCCACAATACAAGCTGTATCATTTACTAAAAGATTCAGGTAGTTTTATTAGTCCTTGTTTTAGTAACAATTTATTTTCAACAAGGGAATTAATGGAGTCAATTAATTTAATTAATTTCATACATTGTCTTTGTCATTATCTTACAATTTGTGGCTTATTCTCAAGCTATTAAACCGGTATGTGCAGAAACAAATGGAAGAAAGCCACTAATTCGAGACCTAGGTTGATGTAGACGTGAAGGGCATGTCAAGCTAATTACATTAAACAAGTGTTTTTTTTCAAAAATTTATGTTAAACAAGTGTTACTTGGGAGGTAACCCAAGAAGTAGGCTAGGTTTTACATTTTTATTTTCATTTCTACTTCATTTTATTTCTAATATTATGTTAGTGGGTTTTTTTTTCATAATTTACTGCATACACATTCATTATTTTCTTATTTTTGGAGTGTTTTTGATTAATGAATATCATATTTAGAAAGTTATTATATGTTAGGGAAAAAATTTCAGAAGATCCACGAGAAATATGGTGCATAGTGTGCAAATTTTGGTAGGAGAAAGGCCATGCACAATTGTGTGTAGTGTGACTATAATGCACGATTGTGCCAGCAGCCATGATCTTGCAAGTGCCAATTTACTCCTCCCCTAAACCCTAACATATAAATACTCCTATTCTTCTTCTCCCATCTCTTATCTTCTCTCTGTAAAGTAGTAGCCCTCTACCTAGCTTCTTGTTTTCTCTCAAATCTCTCTTTATTTCACATAGATTCTAAAATTTTCTTTCATCCTTACTCTAAATTAACATTACTTCCATACAAATCTATTAATTCCCATTCTAAAACACATATTTTTAGTGGTTTTTGCAAGATTTTTTCATCTCTCTCCTATGTTTTTGGCTCTTTTTTGGTTTCTTTCTTATTTTGTAGGTTTCATTCTCAATAATGTCTAAGAATTAAACGAGTGTTATAAAGTTCCAACCCTAAGGGAAAAACAAAGGTGTCAAGCAATGCGGCATCTGATTTGGTAAAGGATTTGGAGCTTCATTTTTTATATTCTTTTAAGAAGAAGGTAAGAAATTTCAAAACCTTTGTTCAAAAATAATTGTTGCACCTCGATATTTTCATTTTTAAATTTTAAAATATATAAATTTGAAAGAAAAACTTGAGCTCTTAAGTGCTAGATTTCAATGGGATAAATGTATACGTTGTGATTATTTTATGTTCCAAGAATTAACCCTTGAATTTTACACAACTTTATATTATGAGTTAGGTAAATTAAATAATTTTTTATTTTGATTGCGAGGAATTTGAAGAATCTGAAGAAGAAGAACAAGAAGAACAAGAAGGCTGGGAGATGACGCTTGAAAAACTAGAAGAGAATATCAAACACCTTAAGGGTTGTATGGAGAATATGGAGGCATAATTGAAGAAGGTAGTGCACCATTGACACTATCAAACAAAGAAATTATTAAAGTTTTTTATTATGCAAGGTGTCCATGCTCCAAATACTACACCATCACTACGTGAATCGCCATAATTATTCTTTCTTTTTTATTTATTTTTATTTCTCTTAATTTTTGTTTTGTGTCATTTCCATATTGAGGACAATATGTTGCTCAAGTATAGGGACATATATGCACTTACACATCATTTATGTATGTGAATTTTCCATTTGTATGGGTTTAGTTTTTTTTGGATCCTGATTTTGAAGCCTAACATTCAGAACCATAACACGTGACCTTATTCCAATGTAATTTCCTTAACCATCATCGCTTCATTTTTTTTATACCACAACTATCGCGCCCACTTTTCCGAATCATTCTTATACTGAAGCAAATATTCTATGACCAACTTCCATCCAGACATTGAAAGTGTTAGGGACTGAATCAGAATTTAACTTCTTAATATAATTTGTAAACCTACGGTTATAGTTTACTCTATATTGAAAATCATCTCAGTTGGAACCCTACAGATCCAGATATATTCATATTCCGAAGCATGTCCAGAAAAACACCATATCATACTATTCCAATAGACTTCCTCACTTTCCTTTAATCAAACTTTTTCCAATCAATTCTAATGCTACCAATTTGTGGAGGATAGAAAAATGTGATTATGAATCTATTGTCTCAAGGATCACTTCGTTTAGAGGTCAGATAACAAAGATTGGGTCGAAGGAAGTCAAACAAGATTCCGTCCTCAATCATATTGAATCTGTTTCGGGACAAAAGACATAAATTGATATATAGATATCAGATCAAGGTAATTCTTAGAGGTTTTCAAAGAGAACTTCAAGGTATACAATGTTTATGAAGACCTTGAAGACAAATTCGATCATCTAAAGGGTCAAAAGTGGACCAGACAATAGGGTCAGATGAACTTAGACAAAGAGATAGACGAATTGGAAAAATGGTCATAACTTTCTCTAGAGAGCTCTAATTGAGATGTTCTTTAGATGATTAGAAATAAGACTTCAATATAAACAACTTTTATAAAGACTTGAAGACAAATTATATCATCTGAAGGGTCAAAAATTGACTAGAAAATAGGATCAGAGGAAACTAAACGAAAAAACAGACGAATTGAAAAGTCATACAAATTGGGAAATTTCCCATAACTTTCCCTATAGGTATTGGATTAAGATATTATTTGTATATTTTGAGATAGAACTTCAATATATACAACTTTTATGAAGACCTTGAAGATAAATTCTATCGTCTAAAGGGTCAAAAATGGACCAGACAAAACCAAATGAAAAAGCAGATGAATTGAAAAGTCAGACAAATTGGGAAAGTTCCCATAACTTTCCCTATAGATATTGGATTAAGGTGTTCTTTATATGGTTTGAAAGAGGACTTCAAGATCTACAACTTTATAAAAGGCATAATTGCCTAGATTAGTCTAGGTTAATCCAGATTTTCTCTTGAAATCAGAACACGAATTCTCCCCTATGGAAGACTTGAAATTTTGCACTGTGCAAATTTGAGATGTCTTGAGCTTAACCATTTAGCTATCAAATTGACTTCGTTAAACTCTCAAATCTCAACTCATTTGTCTCATCACCTTCAACTACATCTGATCAGTCATAAATTCTGATCTTCCTTCCCATGACATATCCCTTATGTATATATATCTATTTATATATATATATATCAACAATTCATGTTGCAAAATCATCAACTCAAGTTGATAACTTCTTTACGTATGTCTAATTTCAACCCACATCATTCATATTTTATCAACATCAAAAGAATAAAGTTTTACAAATCTTTAATGGCATTCTCATCCAAATTACATCATTGTCTCAAAATCTCAAATTACAAAAGGTTCTTGAACAAACAAACTTGTTGCTATCCCAAAACCAACTCAAATTATAAAGCTTAGCAATTTGAAGAAATTCCCTTAGACTCTTAATCACTTGATCTCATTAGCTATCACCTGATGATGGGATGAAAAAGGGGTGAGCTTGAAGCCTCGTGGGTAATAATTTTATAATCAGTAACAAGCAAAACCATTTATAAAGTCATTTTCAATGCAAAAATTTGCGTTTATGCAAATTATGTATGCATCACTCTTGTCAACTTGTCATGAGCACATAAGCATATCAAAATGGTTTGGGTGGATCCGAAATAGAACGTACTACACATTTTCATATAATGGTCTTGCGTAGCCGTGAGCTTATGGGAGTCCATGAAGGAGCTCCAGGCTACTAGTGGGCAGGTGGTAGAAGTTTTTTTGTCAAAGTGCACTTGACTTAACTTAGGGGACTACCATAAATCCACATAATATGTATTTCAAGACTTGTAAAACATATTGCCCAAAAGGCACATTTCGAAAACTTGATTTCTTAAGCTTGATATCCTTTCAAAAATCATTTTCATATATCAAGCAAAATTCAAATGCAAAATATGTAGCACATTCTCAAAAAATTCAAAGAGTAATAAATGCACATTTTTTAAGTAGTTGGAATCATTTATTTCCATTTCTTGAAAGAGACATTAATGGCTCATTACTTAATTATAAAAAAGTAACCCACCTTAAATTTCCTTGCTTATAACTTGCTCAAATGTGCCTCTCCTCTTGTTCCTCTTACCTCCCTTGATTTTCTTCAACACTAATACAAACCTCAAATCAATAGGAATTCTAGTTAAGAACCCCAAAGAAACATATGCATAAAATTGATCCTAGAATACTTAAAGTCATAAAGACATCATAATTAATGTAAATCACACTTATTCATCAAGAAAAAATTTAGGCGCCAAAATTTCTCCCCCTCTTAAAAGAATTTCGTCCTCAAAATTTTTACCTGACTGATCTAGGGGCAAGGGTATGCTTCTTCTTGTGCTCCTCCGTTTTTCATTTTACTTCATCACTCAAATAATTTCTTTTAGATGACCCTAGTTAATGGATTTAATCAATCCTTCCATGACTTATTCAGATATTACACTATCTTTGTTATTTCCTCAATATACTTCAGATTACTCACAATTTTTCACTTCCTGTGTCGATAACACCAATATCATATCATATCAATATTCTTAACATACTCACATATATCACATTGCGAATTTAAGACAACTTTCATTAGTAGCAGTTCTCATAACTATTTTATACAAACCTAATGATGTCAGGCTTAACTAATCCTTCTTCCTAGCCTAAGCACACTTTGGCATAGTGATACTCTCAGAGATAATTTATCTTCACTTAATGATTCACATCAGTGTAGTGTCAGTACACTTAACTCTTATGCCTATTCTTACTGTATTTCATGCCTTTGATGTTGATCCCCCTAATTGATTCATCTTTCTTAAATCACTTAATTTCTAATATTGATTAATTTCACCTGTTAGTAACGTCTCCAATTCTGGCCTTCAACCATTTTTAGACCTTAATCATCACAATACAAAAGCGAACAACTCTTTCTATCTTCTAACTCCTAGGACAGTATTATACTAAAATCACTATGACAATGATTGCGATGCTTAAAGTCAAATAGAACTATAGTTTGATCTTATGTTCCTATGAGTTCCAAAATATAAGCTTTAAGCATATCTTTGACAATTAAGACTGTCAACCATTTAAACATTCACTCAATTGATTCTACATTCTTAGCCACTAAATGATGTTCTGGCGTATTCCTACTAGGATGTATAACTTACATTACTATTTGTTCTTTTTTAACAATCTCTTTGCTCAATCATCTTTATCGGTACATATACTTCTTATTTCAATCACAAAGGATCATTCTTCCTATTCGATCCCAAAATTTAGATTTATTTTCAATCTCTCAATAAGATTCACAATTTCTGAATCCTCAATTTGGGCTTGGTTAATCCTTTCATATGATAGATCTTCAATTCCATAGCAATTAGTACTTTGATTTGCTCAAAATTCAACTCCACATTCTATGCTCCCTTTTTTGCACTAGATCTTATAACCTCAATCTCGAATTTCTGCTTAATCTATCATATATAATACTAACTTTACTTGGAGTTACTCATTTGTACCATCATAGTCTTACTTATATCAATTTTCTTAGTCTTATATTCAATTCTCTCAATTCAATAATTTCCTCAAACTTTAATGATTTGTACATGTACATATATCCCAGATGTTCCTATATATATACTGTCTCCAAACTTTCAAAGCAATCATTAATATAGCAACTCTAAATCATGTATCGAATAGTCAACTTATAGGACTTTAGTTGTCTCCATACATATGAAATCATTTTATCATGCTACATTGGATTTTATCCAAATCTCTTACATAACATCATTGTATACTACAGAATCTCCAATTCCATATGATATAATTAATATCACTATAATTCCTCAAAATTCTCTTTACTTTCATTACTCATACGCTTTACAAATTTTTCTTCACGTATTCAAACTATTCTTCACAACTTTTCGAATACCTTTAATACATAATCAAATTTTTCTTGGATCACTTTAATCTTCAATACCATAATGTTGTCGAGGCAATTGTTAACTCAAACAATTATTATCAAACTCTATGTGCCCCCTGATTAGTCCTCGTAATTCCTTAAATAACTAATTTCTCAATAAGGTAGCATTGTCTCACATTATTTTCAATTTCCCAATTGACTTCCTTTCTCGAATGATGTTTCTCAATTCATTCGATTTCCTCATACCTCATATTGACTTATTCTAATGTTTGTTCATCATACTAGTTTCTCCGCACATTCCAATTTATTTGTAAACTTAACTTCCTGTGGTTGTAATACATTCATCTAGTCAAATTTGTATCTCCTAAACATATTTACACAGAATATCATAATTTATGTCTCCCCAAATTCAGGAATCCACTCACATAGGTAGATATTTTGCATCAAACAAAACACGTACATTCTTAGTAATATATTCTACCTCTTAGGCTTAAGTCTCCGCTAGGGATATGACTCCAATAGTCATTTTTGATTCATTATAGATTCATTTTAGTTTTGTTCTTTTATTGATCATCCTTAATATAAACTATCTGATCTGCTTAATCTAACTCAGGGAAATTCTTCTTTGAAAGAGGGTTTCTTGCTACTATCATCTATACTGTTCATACAATCTTTATCAATCATCTATTATAATCATCACATTATCAGCTATCCTTAATACCTCAAGAGAACCGATTTCTATCGTTTTTACAAGATCATAATATTCTAATCACCAAAACTCAATAGAGTAATGAACATACTTACTGCCGCATATGCTTGGGTGGGTATCATCGAATTCATCCCATTTTTTCCACATATTTATCTTTAACAATTCACCAATTTATATCTTACACAATTGATACTTCGATCTCCATTAATCCTAGATAATATTTTTCTCTTTATTTTTGAACTCATTACTCATTGTAACATCATTAACAATCTCAATTCTACTAATATCTTCTTATACCAGATCATAACTCTTATCACATCCATTACACAATCATTCTAACTTCCATGTTTAACCTTTCAATTCCACTTAACAATCACCTTCACGATTGACACATATTTCGAAAATTGCGCATGTAAGATCTCAATTCTAGGCTTTGATACCACATATGTTGGACCCTTATTTCGAAGCCCAACATTCGGAGCCATAACACGTGAGCTTATTCCAATGTAATTTCCTTAACCATCATCGCTTCATTTTTTTTTTGATACCACAACTATCTAGCCCTATTTTTTGAATCATTGTTATACTGAAGAAAATATTCTATGGTCAACTTCCATCTAGATATTGAAAGTGTTAGGGATTGAATCAGAATTTGACTTCTTCATATAATTTGTAAACCTATGGTTCTAGTTTACTCCACATTTAAAATCATCTCAGTTGGAACCCTACAGATCTAGATATATTCAAATGCCGAAGCACGTTAAGAAAAACACCAGATCATACTATTCCAACAAATTCCCTCACTTTCCTTCAATCAAACCTTTTCCAATCAATTCGGAATGCTACCAATTTGTGGAGAGATAGCACAATGTGATTAGGAAACTATTGTCTCAAAGATCACTTCGTTTAGAGGTCAAATAATAAAGATTGGGCCGAAGAAAGTCAAACAAGATTTTGTCCTCATTCATATTGAATCTATTTCGTGAAAAAAGGTATAACTTGCTTTAAGGATATCAGATCAATGTCATTCTTGGAGAGTTTGAAAGAGGACTTCAAGTTGATCATCTAAAGGGTCAAAAGTGGACAAGACGATAGGGTCAGATGAACTTAGATGAAGGGACAGATGAATTGGAAAAATGGTCATAACTTTCTCTATAGAACTCAGATTGAGGTGTTCTTTTGATGATTAGAAACAAGACTTCAATATCTACAAGTTTTATGAAGAACGTAAAGACAAATTCTATCTTTTGAAGAGTCAAAATGGACCAGACAATAGGATTAGACGAAACCAAACGAAAAAGCAGACCAATTGAAAAGTCAAATGAATTGGGAAAATTGAAATAACTTTCCCAAAAGATATTTGATTAATGTGATATTTACATGATTTGAAAGAGTGCTTCAAGATCTACAACTTTTATGAAGACCTTGAAGACAAATTCTATCATTTGAAGGTCACAAATGGACTATAGGATTAGACGAAACCAAATGAAAAAGCAGACGAATTGAAAAGTTAGACAAATTGGGAGAATTATCATAACTTTCCCTACAGCTATTGGATTAAGGTGTTATTTAGATGGTTTGAAAGAGGAATTCAAGATCTAAAACTTTCTAAAAGAAACAATTGCCTGAATCAGCCTAGGTTAATCTAGATTTTCTCCTGAAGTCAAAACACAAGTTCTCCCCTATGGAAGACTTGAAATTTTACACTGTGCAAATTTGGGATGTCTTGAGCTTAACCATTCAGCTATCAAATTGACTTTATTAAACTCTCAAATCTCAACTCATTTGCCTCATCACCTGTAGCTACATCTGATCAGTCATAAATTCCTATCTTACTTTCCATGACATCTCCCTTATGTATATCTATCTATCTATCTATCCATGACATCTCCCTTATATATATCAACAATTCATGTTCCAAAATCATCAACTCAAGTTGATAACTTCTTCACGTATATCTAATTTCAACCCACATCATCCATACATCATACCTATTTCATTAACATCAAAAGAATAAAGTTTTACAAATCTTTAATGGCATTCTAAGCCACATTATATCATTGTCTCAAAATCTCAAATTACAAAAGGTTCTTAAACAAACAAACTTGTTGCTATCCCAAAACCAACTCAAATTATAAAGCTTAGCTATTTGAAGAAATTCACTTAAGATCTTGATCACTGGATCTCATTAGCTATCACTTGAAGATGGGATGAAAAAGGGGTGAGCTTGAAAGCTCATAGATAACAATTTTATAATTGGTAATAAGCAAAACCATTTCTAAAGTCATTTTCAATGCAAAAATTCACATTTATGTAAATTATATATGAATCACTCTTGTCAACTTGTCATGAGCACATAAGCATATCAAAATGGTTCGGGTGTATCCAAAATAAAACGTACTACGCATTTCCATATAATGGTCTTGTGTAGCCGTGAACTTATGGGAGTCCATGAAGGGGCTCCAGGCAGGCAGGAGAAGCCTTTTATCAAAGTGCACTTGACTTAACTTAGGGGACCACCACAAACCCACATAACATGTATTTCAAGACTTGTAAAACATATTGCCCAAAAGGCACATTTCGAAAACTTGATTT
>JANSVA010441722.1:0-17711 GCA_025504915.1 Erythroxylum reticulatum | reverse complement strand
GATAAACCAACCATAGATGAACATAAAATGAATGTAAATGACTATGAATTAAGTCCTAAACATATATGAAAATATGAGTGTATCAGATAGTTACTCAATATATTGACAGTAAAGCTAATGTTTAGTCTTATGCAAGTTTAAGCATATATTAGGCTTCCAAGAATTGGTGCATAAGGAATATTTGTCATTTGCTTATACTCCAATTCATTGTTTGGATATTGATTAATTCTAAACTTGTCTCTCATCTGAATTGGAACTATATTTTCAAAATACTTTTTCATATCAAATCTCTCGAAGACCTTATTAATGTAAGCTTTCTGAGATAAGCCTAATTGTCCTTGTGACTTGTCACAGAAAATTTCAATTCCTATAACATAACTGGCTTCTCCTATATCTTTCATTTCAAAATTCTCAGAGAGAAATTTCTTGGTGTTATGGATTAAACCAAGATCGTTAGTAGCTAACAAGATATCATCAACATAAAGTACTAAAAATATGAACTTGCCCCCACTAATTTTTGGATATATACACCAATCAATAATATTTTCTTTAAATCCAAAGGAGGCAATAGTATTCTTAAACTTAAGATACCATTTTTGGGAGGCTTGTTTAAGTCTATATATTGACTTCTTAAGTTTACACACCATGTCTTCCTTTCCTTCAATTGAAAAGCCTTCAGGTTGATTCATATACACGTCTTCCTCTAAATTACCATTAAGAAAGGCTATTCTCACATCCATTTGATATAACTCTAAATTATAATAAGCCACTAGTGCTATAATAATTCTAAAGGAGTCTTTCTTTGAGATAGGTAAAAAAGTCTCCTTATAATCAATGTCATCTTTCTGAGTATAACTTTTAGCAATAAGTCTAGCTTTATGTCATTCAATATTGCCATAAGAGTCACGTTTGGTCTAAAAAACTCACTTGCATCTGACTCTCTTACAACCTTTAGGCAATTTGACTAAGTCCCAAACTTCATTATACTCAATAAAATTTAACTCATCTTTTATAGCATCAATCCATTTAGTATAATTAATACTTTCAATGGCTTGTGAAAATGAAATTGGATCATCCTTATTTCTTATGTCAAACTCTGACTCTTGTAGATATACCACATAATCATTGGACACAACTGGTTTTCTAGGTCTTTGAGACCTTCTTATTGCTATTTCTTGTGGTTGTTTTACAATTGGAATATTAATTGTAGGTTCAATGGGTTCATTAATCACAGGCTCTTCAAGAAGTGTTTGAACGTTTATTTGTTCATCTTATAAATTGTCAAACCGTTCTACAACTTGAGGAGTAACATGTATTGAAGAAGTCAGTAAGGGAACTTAAACTTTTATTTCTTCAATAACCACTTTATGTGGTCTTTCAACACTCTCACTGATTTCACCATTCTTAATGAACCTAGCATTTTCAGTTTCAACAATTCTTGTTGTATGATTAGGACAATAAAATCTACACCATTTAGACTTTTCTGGATAACCAATAAAAAATCCACTAATTGTTCTTAGATCCAATTCCTTTTTATATAGATTATAAATTCTTACTTCTGTTGGGCAACCCCAAACATATAAGTGCCTTAGACTAAATTTCCTTCCAGTCCACAGTTGAAAAAGAGTCTTTAGAACTGCATTACTAGGAACCCTATTTAATAAGCAAACAATGGACCTCAATGCATGCATCCACAATGATAAGGGTAAAGATGAATTACATAACATACTCTTAACCGTATGTCTTCCTGCGACACCATTTTGTTGTGGTGTACTTGGCATTGTGTATTGAGTATATATACTGTGTTTTCAAGAAATTTGGCAAATAGACCTGGGCATTGTCCTGACTCATTATATTTGTCATAAAATTCAACACTCCGATCAGATCTAACAATTTTCACCTTTCTATCTAATTTCCTTTCCACCTTATGAACAAACACCTCTGACACATTTGTTAATCGAGTCTTCTTATACAATAAATAGACATATCCATAACGTGAAAGGTCATCAATAAATGTGATGAAATATTTTTCTCCACTAAAAGATAGAACATCGAAAGGTCCACATATATCAATGTTTATAATTTCAAGAAGCTGTGTACTTCTTGTGGCTCCTTTTTTGTGTGTTTAGTTTGCTTTCCCTTAATGCAGTCCACAGACACACCAAAATCAGTAAAGTCCAAATATGGTAAAATTTCATTCTTTACCAATCTTTGTAGTCTTTCTTTGAAAATGTGACCTAAACGTTTATCTACAGTAAAGTTGAACTTTCATTAATTGAACTACGTTTAGTACCAACATTATGATGTAGGGTTAGTAGGGTTTCAACAAAACGGTTATTAAGATTCAACTTATATAGGCCATCGTAAAGAATACCAAAACCAATAAGGCAATTGTGTTTAAATAAACTGAAACACCCATTCCTAAATTTGAAAGTATAACCAACATAATCAAGTTTAGATAAGGAAAATAAATGGGAAATAGAAGGTACGTAAAGTGTTTGAAATAAATCTAAATGATGTCTAGTATCTAAAATCAAAAGATAAGTTCCTATGGCTTCAACTGGAGCTTTGACATGGTTCTCCATCAAAACAAACTTTTCATTTGGGTTTGTAGTTTAGGTTGTAAGGAATCCCTACAAGGTATTCGAAACATGAGTGGTACAACTAGAATTAATCCACTAAGTATTAAAAGGAACTTTAGTGAAATTAGATTAAACATATTAAAACACTAAGCTTACCTTTCTTTTCGAACCAACCTTTATGTTTTAGGTAATTTTTATGATAATGCTTAAGTTTCTTGTAAAAATAACATCTATTGCCTTTATGGTCCTTCTTATGAATTTGACCAAAGGATTCATTAACTTTAAGTGGTCTGTATTTGCCTTTGCCTTTGCCTTTGCCACAATTCCTTTTAGGCTTCTTTCTAGCTCTTTGATGACCTACCAAATTAATGGTATGTGTCCCTTGATTCTTAAGCCTTGTCTCCTCTTGAATAAGCATATTGGCCAATTCATTCACATTCCATTTATCCTTTATAATGTTATAATTCATTTGGAATGGCCCATACTGCTTAGGAGGCAAAGAATTAAGAATGACCTCATGGTGGTCAACTTAGTCATTAATGTCTCCGTAAGTGACTTATCATCAGTTTGGAAACGCTCTTCTACAAATTTCATAAATTCTTTAGCAATTTTAGTGTTTGGAAGAGTCATCTTAATGTTGTTAGCAACAGTCATTCGCATAAACATTAGGCTCAATCTGTTTGATCTTTCCGAAGCTTTATTGAAAGATTTCTCATCAACTGTTCTTGCATCAATAATAGCAGTTGGTTTCTCAACTTAGAGTGCCAAATCAAGAC
The DNA here is from genome assembly GCA_025504915.1 of Erythroxylum reticulatum. Classification (NCBI taxonomy): domain Eukaryota; kingdom Viridiplantae; phylum Streptophyta; class Magnoliopsida; order Malpighiales; family Erythroxylaceae; genus Erythroxylum; species Erythroxylum reticulatum. The sequence continues at coordinate 14,353 of JANSVA010441722.1, read as the reverse complement.
CCAATACACCACAGTGAAATTGGACTTGTTCACACAGGTCAGAGTAATTTAATCCATTAAAGGTTGGAACAGATGAATCAACTGAATTAAAATTAACAGGAACAAAAGCTGTAAAACATAATAAAACACTTACACATTAATTTTTTGATTCATAAAACTTAATACTTAAATCATATTCAAAACAATTAATCCACACAAAACAATTGGGGCATATCTAAGATCTCCTTTGGGCAATTCAAAGACATACCCTAATTATAATAATAATGATAATTTTATATGACTTAATTGTTAATTAAATATACCTCAAACAAACATGCTAGCTATCTTTAGATATACTAAACACATTCATTCTAAGCATATAAATTAACACTTCATGTTCACAAATTATAAAATTAATTAATTATCCTTTAGGTAATCCTAAAATATTTTATAATTATTGAACTTCAAATACCCATGAATTTATTACATCATTTTTCTTAATTAAAATCTATAAATCATGAGTAATTGAATTAAAATATTTCTTAAATTAATATTCATTAAACATTAAAGTTTGGCCTGGTAGACTATATGATTTTGACCCATTTATTATTCAATACATACATGCAAAAATCAAGAATTTATAAAGCTATCTTCTTTTATAAAATCTTCTCTTTACAAATCCATTCATAGAAAAAGCCCTCTGTTCCAATTAAATAAAAATACATATTGTTTATATTGGTAGTCAAACACGAAAATCGAGATATCTAAAGATCTCTTCTTTTATTTTAAAGACCTCTGGATGTAAACGAGTTCGGATTCTCTGTCCAATTTTATGGTGTCTTATTCTGTCCCATGAAATCTCAGCCATTTATTATGTGGGTCTCGCGTGAGTCCCACATAAATAAATGCGGGACCCGTATAAATGAATGGATGAGATTCATGGAACATAATAAGACACCGTAATATTGGATAGAGGATTCTATCTCGATGTAAACAAGTTATAAATATACACGACAATCAAAGCCATCTCATGCTTACCTATATATACATATATGAAAATGGTGAAAAACAAAATACCTTGAATATAAAATATATATATTTCGATTTGATGAATACTGTGCGTATAATCTATAGATTAGTAATCGTTTTTCATGAACCCATGATTATCTATACATGCACGACAGAAAAACAAAACCAAAAGAAAATACTGTGGGTCCTTCTTTTATTGTCAAACTTCTCTCACTCTTTCCAAGATAATAACAATTTAGGCATCAGAAACTAAACGAATGGATTAAATAATCACTAAGGTGAATGAAAAACCGAAGCGGGATAATTGTTTGGCAAACTTTCGGATTTGTTCCTAGCAAGCAAATAAAATCAGAAAAATTAAAAAACCAAAAATAAATCAACATCGAAAATTTGGTAACGCAGTTCGGCACACGTTGCCTACATCTGCGGGGTCCACACCCAGCTTAATCACTTTCACTGAAGCACAATAGTTTTACCCAAGTCTTTACTAAGCCATCACCACTCAACCCTTGACACTATCTTTCAACCTCACTTCCTGTGAAAGAATTTCACACTCAATAACACGATCGACTCGCGTTAATCTCAATAGAGGATTTTTCTATACCACTCTGAATAAAAGACAATTAATCAAATAATTAACGAACAGCTCAAGTGATTAAAATAACTAGAAAAAAACGAAAACACTTGAGAAAAAAGAAAAGAACAACTTCTCGAAAAGTTAAGCTCAGTTGAAATAAATCTAGAAGTTGTCGCAATAACAATAGGCTGATTCACACATAACCAATAATCAAGTCATGAAAACTTCCGCATAAATCACAGTTGCAAGAATACCCAATCAATGACAACACATCAAAGAAAACGTAGCACAAAACCATTTAACCCAGGTGACGGATCCATAGAAATTCCAACATAAAGATAGCTAGCATGGGTAGCGTCTGTTATTCACCTTCAACATAAACCCAAAAACCATAAAAACAACTTCAGCTATTTTCACACAAAAATGAAGTTGACGCCACCCACGCAAATCGTTCACGTTACTTAAAAGACATCAGTCGTAGATGCTCAATAATAAAAACCACACCATGGTATCTTTCCAGAAAACCACAAAACAATTAATTCACACTCAAAACTTGCTACAGTCCCCTTTTTGGTCACAACATCTACACACCTCTTGCTTTTTCTCCACTTACGTGTTTTGATGGACTTCCACAACAACTAGAAGATGTCCATGTGTATTGATAGGCTTCAAGGATTCCATAGTAAATAGGAGATCTAAACAGCATGTATATTTAAAAAGGACTTTTACGATGATTAGGATATGTACACAAATCCCACTTCAACCAAATAACTACAACTTCAATTCCACCAAAATTAAGATTTTGTATGTCCAATTTAAAATGCCAAAACTAAATAAAAGATATATATAATATATGTTAACAATCTCCCCCTTTTTGGCATTTTTGTCACAAATAAGAAACTCCCCTTAAACAACATAATTGGAAATATAAATCAAATGCACAATCCATATGACAAATACTCCCCTTTGATAAAATATCAAGTTCCAAAGAATATCAAATTTATCCAATCATCCAAATTTCTCCCCTTTGGGATAAAAAGATGCTAAAAAGTGCGACGACTAGCCTCACATATACTTTGAAATCTTCCCCTAAATGAAATATTCACCATAAACAATCTAATATCTTCCCCTTGGGAATAAAAATATAATTATAATAATCACCAATAGATGCAGCAGAAAAATCATAAGAACGTCAATATGACAATTTACCACCACTCAAAACACTGAGAAATATGCTCGAAACAGAGAGAGATACCCGAAAGAGATCCATACTGATGCGAGAGCTGAAGAGTCTTCAGTAGAGCCAAAAAGAAGTCAAAATGCAAACTACTAAAAAAGAGACGACAATAGCAACAAAAAAACTAAAGAATTAAAAATAAATCTTTTCTTTTCTTTTCTTTTTTTCGTTTCTTTTTTCTTTTTTTTAACAAAAAAATACTTTAAAAATGTAAAGCACACTATTGCTGGCCCTTCGAAGAAATTCAAACTTGGTCTTTTTCTTTGGCTCGAATTAAGATGTGTAACACAAGTAGCCTGCAAGTTATCGATAATCAACTCTTTTTCTTTCTCTTGTTTTCTTCTTTCACTCACATTCCCAATAACATTTTCTACTTGATGGTTTCTTCGGATTCTAGATAAAGGGCCTCGGTTCAAATCATCTTCTAGTGTTTTGGATGTTTCATCATCCGAAGTAATTGAAAGTTCTTCAGTTTCTGCAGTTACTTCCTTAGCAGTAACTAACTGCAAATCTGGGCATTTTCTTATTTATCCTTCACTACGTTTTTGTGCTTGTACTTGACCCTTTATAATCCAAGCTTGCTTCGATACCATGGGATGCTACTGGAAATTTAATGGAGAGTGTCTAGATTTTCGATTTTGACTCCTTTGAAACATAATTTGCAACATCTTGTAACATCTCGACCTTATGTGCCCGATAACTCCGCAAAAATGACACGTCGGGACAAATCTTTGATTCATTCTCGATATTTCTTCTTCTTGGATATATCTGGACATATTATTTTTGTCTTTATTCACTTTAGAGCACTCACCCTTATAACCAATGCCTTGAAGATCATTTTTAACCTTACCAGTTTCTATCAACTTATCTAGTTTTTCCGTGCCTCCATTCAACATTTTCAATACTTTTTCAATACTTACCAACTTCATTCTAGCTTCACCAAGCTCATCCGACATGAACATCAACTTCTTTTCTAACTCTTGTATGGTGTTCTTCATGGAAAGATTCTCTTCCTTCAATCTTTCATTCTTTCTACACGTTTTCACCCACTTTTCATATATAGCCTTGTAATCCTCATAACTATTCCCTTTTTTTATCATCTAGTCCACTTCCATCACTGTCATAATCTATTAATAGGTCTTGAGATGAGTTGTTTTTGAAAATTTTCGATTTTGCCTCTTTTCCGACTTCAGTTATTTCCTTCTCAGTTACTATTAAGCAAGTAATTGGACTTTTGCTATGTAAGGCAACCAACACAACACTATTCATTATTTCTTGTTCACTACCATATCACTCTTGGAATCATTCGCAATCCAGGTGCTTGTGAAAGACTTTTCTTTTCTCTTCTTCAAGGTATTAGCAAATTCGGATTCAATATGTCCGAAACCTTGACATTCATGACATTAGATTCTCCTTGCCTTCCGTTCACCCTTTTGTGTTTCGACTTGTTGTCTTGAATTGTTACTCGATTAATTTCTGCCAGATTGTCTAAATTTGGATTTGTCCTTCTTCATTCTTTTCAACCATTTACCAAAATTTCATGTGAGTAGTACCAAGTCTTCATTTTCATCTTCCACATCATTCAAACTTTTTCCAGTTTCCACCTGTAGTGCCTCTCTTGTAGTCATGTTTGCGAAACTAGGATCTGCACCAACTTGCTAGCAAGTTCTGAATCAGTGGCCTTTCTCTAATACAAATTGAAAAAATGAAGCGGGTTAATTGTTTCGCAAACTTTCTGATTTGTTCTTAGCAAACAAATAAAATTAGGAAAATTAAAAGAACCCAAAATAAATCAACACTGAAAATTTGGTAACGCAGTTTGGCAAACCTTGCCTACGTCTACCGGGGCCTCACCCAGCTTAATCACTTTCACTGAAATAAAATAGTTTTACTCAAGGCTTTATTGATTCAACACCACTCAACCCTTAACACTATCCTTTAGCCTCACTTCCCGTAAAAAAATTTCACATCCAATAATACGAACGACTCGTGTTAAACTCAACAGAGAATTTTGCTATACCACTCTTAATAAAAGACAATTAATTAAATAATTAACGAACAGCTCAAGTGATTAAAATAATTAGAAATAAAAACGAAAACACTTGAGACAAAAGAAAAGAACAACTTCTCGAAAAGCTAAACTCCACTGAAATAAATCTAGAAGTTGTCGCAATAACAATGGGATGATTCACACAGAACTAATAATCAAGTCACAAAAAATTCCACAGAAATCACAGCTGCAAGAATACCCAATCAATAACAACACATCAAAGAAAGCGCAGCACAAAACCGTTCAACCCAAGTGACGTGATCCATAGAAATTCCAGCACAAAGATAACAAGTATGGGCTGCGTCTGTTATTCACCTTCATCATAAACCCAAAAACCACAAAAACAACTTCAACTATTTTCACACAAAAACGACGTTGACGCCACCCATACAAATCGTTCACGCTACTTAGAAGACATCAGTTGTAGATGCTCAATAATAAAAACCACACTATGGTATCTTTCCAGAAAGCCACAAAATACTTAATTCACACTCAAAACTTGCGGCAATCCCCTTTTTAGTCATAACACCTATAGACCTCTTGCCTTTTCTCCACTTACGTGTTTTGATGGACTTCCACAACAACTAGAAGATGTCCACTTGTATTGATAGGCTTCAAGGATTCCACAGTAAATAGGAGATTTAAACAACATGGATATTGAAAAAGGACTTCTATGAGGATTAGGATATGTGCACAAATCCCACTTCAACCAAATAACCACAACTTTAATTCCACCAAAATTAATATTTTATATGTCCAATTTAAAATGCCAAAACTAAATAAAAGACATATATATTATATCTTACAATCTTTCCCTTTTTGGCATTTTGTCACAAATAAGAAACTCCCGTTAAAAAATATAATTGGACATATAAATTAGATGCACAATCCATATGAGAAATACTCCCCCTTAACAAAATATCAAGTTCTAAAGAATATCAAAATTATCCAATCATCCAAATTTCTGCCCCTTGGGACAAAAAGATGCCAAAAAGAATGACGAATAGTCTCACATATACTTTGAAATCTTCCCCATAATGAAATATTCACCATAAACAATCTGATGTCTTCCCCTTGGGAATAAAAATATAATCATAATAATCACCAATAGATGCAGCGAAAAAATCATAAGAACGACAAGATGACAATTTACCACCACTCAAAACATCAAAGATATGCCCGAAAGAGAGAGAGAAACCTAAAAGAGATCCATACTGATGCGAGCGTTAAAGAGTCTTCAGTAGAGCCAAGAAGAAGTCACAATGCAAACTACTAAAAAAGAGACAACAATAGCAATAAAAAAACTAAAGAACTAAAAAAATAAATCTTTTCTTTTCCTTTTCGTTTCTTTTTTTCTTTTCTTTAGCAACAAAAAAGTACTTTAAAAATGTTAAGCACACTGTTGCTGGCCCTTTGAAGAAATTCAAACCTGCTCTTTTTCTTTGGCTCGAATGAAGATGTGTAACACAAGTAGCCTGCAAGTTCTCGATAATCAACCCTTTTTCTTTCTTTTTTTTTTCTTCTTTCACTAACATCCCCAATAACATTTTCTGCTAGATGGTTTCTTCGGATTCTAGATGAAGAGCCTTGGTTCAAATCATCTTCTAGTGTTTTGGTTGTTTCATCATCCGAAGTAATTGAAAGTTTTTCAGTTTCTGCAGTTACTTCCTCAGCAGTAACTACTTGCAAATCTGGGCAATATTTTCCTTCACTATATTTTATTTCTTGTACTTGACTCTTTGTAATCCAAGCTTGCTTCGATACCATGGGATGTTGCTGGAAATTTAATGGAGAGTGTCTAGATTTTCAATTTTGACCCCTTTGAAACACAATTTGCAATATCTTATAGCTTCTCGGCTTTATATGCCCGATAACTTCGCAAAAATGACACGTCGGTACAAATCTTCGATTCTTTCTCTATATTTCTTATTCTTGGACAAATCTGGATATATTATTTTTGTCTTCATTCACTTTAGAGCACTCACCCTTATAGCCAATGCCTTGAAGATCTCCTTTAACCTTACCAGTTTCTATCAACTTATCTAGTTGTTCCGTGCCTCCATTCAACATTCTCAATCCATTTTTAGTACTTACCAACTTCATTCTATCTTCACCAAGCTCATCCGATGTCAACTTCAACTTCTTTTCTAACTCTTGTACGGTGTTCTTCATGGAAAGATTCTCTTCCTTCAATCTTTCAATCTTTCTACACGTTTTCACCCACTTTTCATATATAGCCTTATAATACTCATAACTACTCCCTTTTTTATCATCTAGTCCACTTCCATCACTGTCGTAATCTGTTAATCGTTCTTGAGATGAGTTGTTTTTGAAAATTTTCAATTTTGCCTCTTTTCCGACTTCAGTTGCTTCCTTCTCAGTTATTGTTACGCAAGTAACTGGACTTTTTCTATGTAAGGCAACCAACGCAGCACTATTCCTTATCTCTTGTTCGCTACTATATTCACTCTTGGAATCATTCTTAATCCAGGTGCTTGTGAAAGACTTTTCTTTTCTCTTCTTTAAAGTATTAGCACATTCGGATTCAATGTGTCCAAAACCTTGACATTTATGAAATTGGATTCTCCTTGCCTTCCATTCGCCCTTTTGTGTTTTGACTTGTTGTCTTGAATTGTTACTCGATAAATTTCTGTCAAATTGTCTAATGTCGGATTTGTCCTTCTTCATTCTTATCAACCATTTACCAAAATTTCGTGTGAGTAATACCAAGTCTTCGTTTTCATCTTCCACATCATTCACACTTTTTTCAGCTTCCACCTGTAGTGCCTTTCTTGTAGCCATGTTCCCGAAACTAGGATCTACACCAACTTGCTAACAAGCTTTGAATCGGTGACCTTTCTTTGATACCAATTGAAAAACCGAAACGGGTTAATTATTTCGCAAACGTTTTAATTAGTTCATAGCAGAAAAAAATGAGGAAAATTAAAGGAACCCAAAATAAATAACCACCAATGATTTGGTAATGCAGTTCGGCACACCTTGCCTACGTCTGCAGTGCCCTCACCCAGCTTAATCACTTTCACCGAAGTACAATAGTTTTTTCCAAAGATTTACTAAGCCAATACCACTCATCCCTTGACACTATGTCTTAACCTCACTTCCCGTGAAAGAATTTCACACTCAATAACACGACCGACTCGTGTTAACCTCAACAGAGGATTTTTCTATACCACTCTTAATAAAAGACAATTAATCAAATAATTAACGAACAACTCAAGTTCTTAAAATAACTAGAAACCAAAACGAAAACACTTGAGACAAAAGAAAAGAACAACTTCCTGAAAAGTTAAGGTCCACTGAAATAAATCTAGAAGTTGTCGCAATAACAAAAGGCTAATTCATAAAGAACTAATAATCAAGTCACGAAAACTTCCGCATTGAAAGAATACCCAATCAATTACAACACATCAAAGAAAGCACAACACAAAACCATTCAACCCAGGTGACGTGATCCATAGAAATTCCATCACAAAGATAACTAGCATGGGCTGCGTCTGTTATTCACCTTCAACATAAACCCAAAAACCATAAAAACAACTTCAGCTGCTTTCGCACAAAAATGCAGTTGACGCCACCCACGCAAATCGTTCACGCTACTTAGAAGACATCAGTTATAGATGCTCAATAATAAAAACCACACAATGGTATCTTTCCAGAAAACCACAAAACACTTAATTCACACTCAAAACTTGTGGCAGTCCCCTTTTTGGTCAGAACACCTACACACCTCTCGCTTTTTCTCCACTTACATGTTTTGATGGAGCTCCACAACAACTAGAAGATGTCCATGTGTATTGATAGGCTTCAAGGATTCCATAATAAATAGGAGATTTAAACAACATGTATATTTAAAAAGGACTTCTGCGATGATTAGGTTATGTGCACAAATAACCATAACTTTAATTCCACCAAAATTAAGATTTTATATGTCCAATTTAAAATGCCAAAACTAAATAAAAGACATATATATTATATCTTAACAATCTTCCCCTTTTTGGCATTTTTGTCACAAATAAGAAACTCCCCTTAAACAACATAATTGGACATATAAATCAGATGCACAATCCATATGAGAAATACTCCCCCTTAATAAAATATCAAGTTCTAAAGAATATCAAAATTATCCAATCATCCAAATTTCTACCCCTTGGGACAAAAAGATGCCAAAAAGAATGACGAATAGTCTCACATATACTTTGAAATCTTCCCCATAATGAAATATTCACCATAAACAATCTGATGTCTTCCCCTTGGGAATAAAAATATAATCATAATAATCACCAATAGATGCAGTGGAAAAATCATAAGAACAATATGACAATTTACCACCACTCAAAACATCAGAGATATGCCCGAAAGAGAGAGAGAAACCTAAAAGAGATCCATACTGATGCGAGCGCTAAAGAGTCTTCAGTAGAGCCAAGAAGAAGTCACAATGCAAACTTTTAAAAAAGAGACAACAATAGCAATAAAAAAACTAAAGAACTAAAAAATAAATCTTTTTTTTCTTTTCTTTTCTTTTTTGTTCTTTATTTCTTTTTTAAAAAGAAAAAAATATTTTAAAAATGTAAAGCACACGGTTGCTGGCCCCTCGAAGAAATTTAAACCTGGTCTTTTTCTTTGGCTAAAAGGAAGATGTGTAACACAAGTAGCTTGCAAGTTTTCGATAATCAACCCCTTTTCTTTCTCTTGTTTTTCTTTTTTCACTCACATCCCCAATAACATTGTCTACTGGATGGTTTCTTCAGATTCTATATGAAGAGCCTCGGTTTAAATCATCTTCTAGTGTTTTGGTTGTTTCATCATCTGAAGTAATTGAAAGTTCTTCAGTTTCTGTAGTTACTACCTCAGCAGTAACTAACTGTAAATCTGGGGCATTTTCTTATTTTTCCTTCACTATGTTTTTGTGCTTGTACTTGACCCTTTGTAATCCAAGCTTGCTTCGATACCGTGGGATGTTGCTGAAAATTTAATGGAGAGTGTCTAGATTTTCGATTTTGACCCCTTTGAAACATAATTTGCAACATCTTCTAGCATCTCGGCCTTATGTGCCCGATAACTCTGCAAAAGTGATAAGTCGGTACAAATCTTCAATTCTTTCTTGATATTTCTTATTCTTGGACAGATCTGGACATATTATTTCCGTCTTCATTCACTTTAGAGCACTCACCCTTATAGCCAATGCCTTGAAGATCCCCTTTAACCTTACCAGTTTCTATCAACTTATCTAGTTTTTCTGTGCCTCCATTCATCATTCTCAATCCATTTTCAGTACTTACCAACTTCATTCTAGCTTCACCAAGCTCATACGACATCAACATCAACTTCTTTTCTAACTCTTGTATGGTGTTCTTCGTGGAAAGATTCTCTTCCTTCAATCTTTCTACACGTTTTCACCCACTTTTCATATATAACCTTGTAATCCTCATAACTATTCCCTTTTTTATCATCTAGGCCACTGTCATAATCTATTAATTGGTCTTGAGATGATTTGTTTTTGAAAATTTTCAAAATTTCCTCTTTTCCGACTTCAGTTAGTTCCTTCTCAGTTACTGTTAAGCAAGTAACTGGACTTTTTCTATGTAAGGCAACCAATGCAGCACTATTTGTTATTTCTTGTTCGCTACCATATTCACTCTTGGAATCATTCTTAATCCAGGTGCTTGTGAAAGACTTTTCTTTTCTCTTCTTTAAAGTATTATCACATTCGGATTCAATGTGTCCGAAACCTTGACATTCACGACATTGTATTGTCTTTGCCTTCTCTTCGAATTGTTACTCGATGAATTTCTACCAAATTGTCTAAAGTTGGATTTGTCCTTCTTCATTCATTTCAGCCATTTACCAAAATTTCGTGTGAGTAGTACCAGGTCTTCGTTTTCATCTTCCACATCATTCACACTTTTTCCTGTTTCTACCTGTAGTGCCTCTCTTGTAGCCATGTTCGCGAAACTACGATCTGCACTAAATTGCTAACAAGTTATAAATCGGTGACCTTTATTTAATACCAATTTTAAACCAAAGCGGGTTAATTATTTCGCAAACTTTCAGATTTGTTCCTAGCAAACAAATAAAATCAGGAAAATTAAAAGAACCCAAAATAAATCAACACCAAAAATTTAGAAATGCAGTTCGGCACACCTTGCTTACATCTGCAGGGCCCTCACCCAACTTAATCACTTTCACCAAAGTACAGTAGTTTTACCCAAGGATTTATTGAGCCAACACCACTTAACCCTTGACACTATCTCTCAACCTCACTTCCCGTGAAAGAATTTCACACCCAATAACACGACCGACTCGTGTTAACCTCAATAGAGGATTTTTCTATACCACTTTTAATAAAAGACAATTAATCAAATAATTAACGAACAACTCAAGTGATTAAAATAACTAGAAACAAAAACGAAAACACTTGAGACAAAAGAATAGAACAACTTCCTGAAAAGTTAAGCTCCACTAAAATAAATCTAGAAGTTGTCACAATAACAATGGGCTGATTTACACAGAACTAATAATCAAGTCACGAAAACTTCCGCAAAAATCACAGCTGCAAGAATACCTAATCAATGATAACACATTAAAGAAAGCGCAGCACAAAACCATTCAACCCAGGTGTCGTGATCCATAGAAATTCCAGCACAAAGATAACTAGCATGGGTTGCGTCTATTATTCACCTTCAACATAAACCCAAAAATCACAAAAACAACTTCAGCTACTTTCACACAAAAATGTAGTTAACACCACCCATGCAAATTGTTCACACTACTTAGAAGACATCAGCCATAGATGCTCAATAATAAAAACAACATGATGGTATCTTTCCAGAAAACCACAAAACAGTTAATTCACATTCAAAACTTGCGGCAATCCCCTTTTTGGTCACAATACTTACACAACTCTTACTTTTTCTCCACTTGCGTGTTTTGATGGACTTCCAAAACAACTAGAAGATGTCCACGTGTATTGATAGACTTCAAGGATTCCACAGTAAATAGGAGATTTAAACAGCATGTATATTTAAAAAGGACTTCTACGATGATTAGGATATGTGCACAAATCCCACTTCAACCAAATAACCACAACTTTAATTCCACCAAAATTAAGATTTTATATGTCCCATTTAAAATGTCAAAACTAAATAAAAGATATATATAATATATCTTAACACATACAATCAGATGCTTTGGACTCATTCATGTGTATGGTCCATATAATACTCAAAACATTAGTGATTATAACTTTTTCTTGATTATTGTTGATGCTTTTAGCAGATGTATATGGAATTTTCTGATAAAATATAAATCTCAAGCACCTTACAGTCTCTAATCTTCCTTTTAAATGACTCAAACTTAATTTAATCTTAAAGTACAAACTGTCCGAAATGATAACAGTTCAGAGTTTTTAAATCAAGATTGTTTCTTGCTATTCACCAATAATAAAGTTATACATGAATGATATTGTGTTCATGCCCCTTAAAAGAATTAGGTGGTAGAAAGAAAGCATAAACATTTGCTACAAGTAGCAAGAGCTTTGATGTTTCAATCCCAATTGTCGAGTAAGTTTTGGGAAGATTTTGTTCTTACTGCCACTTATCTAATTAATCGTTTACCATCTGCTAAACTTTCTTGGAAAACTCCAAATGAAATTATTTTTCATAAATCACCATCTTATAATCATCTTAGAATTTTTGGATGCCTTTGTTTTGCCACAAACACCAATCTTAAGAAACAAAAATTTAATACAAGGGCATATCGGTGTGTTTTCATTGGATATAGTCATAGCCAAAAAGTATATAAACTTTATAATTTCTAAAAATCATAAAGTTCTTGTTTGTAGAGAGATATTTGATTTTATGAAAATATTTTTCCTTATCATCATTTACAAGATTTTTCAGAATCTACTCCTTTACCCAAATGCTTTGATTTCCTTCACTAATCTTGATCCTTGTGTTCATTCTACTGATTTTCAACCACCTACTACTTCTTTGCGTCCTTCAGATACACTCATACACCTACATCAGTATATGAGCTGCCAATAATGATACAAGAGCAGTCACGTTTAAGGAAAAGTGACAGAGCTCGAAAACCACCAGCTTGGTTGACTGAATTTGTTTCAAGTACTGTGCAATCTGTTCATCCATTCACAGTAGGAGACATGCTAATGTTAATATATTGATTTAAAATACGATCCATAGGACAACGTAACAATCCGTGATTGTTTTTCTAAAGACGTTCAGCGGCGACAATTATGGATGGCCCACAAATGCAGCAAGTGGATTATAAGGTTTCAATTGTGGAGTAAGAGTTTCTTATAGAAGAAGAAGGCTGTTTGGAAACATGGATAGATTAATTTTAAGGGTGAAATAAGCAGTGTTTAAAGATAAGACTATCCTAAGTCTAAAGTACGATTGTTTGACTGTTAAATTAGTGTAATCTAAAGTTGGAATAAGGGTTGTTTGGGTATTAGAATAAGGTACATTAAACCTAGTTTTAAGCTTGTTTGACTCTAGGATTATGGAAAATCCAATTTTGGAATAGCCTATAATTAAACATAATTTCAAAAGATTTTTAATTTCAAATTAAAGTAATCTTATTTTGATTAAGATTAATAATTATATTAATTATTAATTAAGTTTTAGAGAATTATTTTTAGAATTAAAATTAATTATATTTCAATTTGATTAAAATTAATTAACTAGTCTCTTTAAACTTAAGAAAAGAAGGTAATTAAGAAAGACATTTCTTAATTAAAGTTTATTTATTTCAATTTGATTGAGATAAATTTAATTTATTATTAGAGAATTATTATCCTATTTATTTAGTAATCTTTCTTTATTTAAGAATAATAATAACTTTCTTGATAAATTGAGAAAACTGAGCTTTTTTTTTAATATTTTTGGAAATAACTTTTTAATTTATTAAGGAAAGCTTTTCTAATTAATTAAGAAATCAATCTCTAAATAAATAATGTAAACAACATTCTTAATTAAATTCAAAAGTATTTTATTTAATTTTGAAAGTTATTTTATTTATATTAAAAATAGTTTTCTAATTGAGAAAAATATTTCTAATTAGATTAGAAATAGTTTTACGATTGGGTTAAGATTTCTTATCTATTGAATTTTTGGAAAACATGTTTTTATAAATTATAATAAATAAGAAACATAATTATTGAAAATTTTCAATTAAATATTGTTAAATGAGTCAAGATAATTAGAAATAGTTTTCAATTGAATTTGAAAATTGTTTTCAAATCAAATTAAATTTCTATTTAGAATAAAAAGTTAATTTATTTATAAATTAATGAGTTTAATCTAATTTAATTATCCAAATTATTGAAAATATTATTTTAGACTATAAAATATAATAACTAGAAACAGACGAAGTTTGATATTTTATATATATAATTTAGATGAGTACATAAGTTGCATAGTTTATTTATATGTTTGATATTTAT